>JARHVA010003259.1:0-22500 GCA_037957365.1 Torreya grandis
AAATACTTTGTGGTCCTAAACTTCACCTTACTAATCTATAGTTGACCATCATCTACAACTGATTGCCTTATAGGCATATGTATGTCATATTGGATTATGTAAGGGTCTGAATAGAGTTGACTGTATTATCTCATTTTCTTAGAGCTAAGGATCTAATGTATTGATTGAACATGTTCCTCACTATTATCTCATAGTTTCAACTCATCTCTAACTCACCACTTTATCTTCAAGACTACTAAAAAGGCATGTGTATACTCTTAGGATTGCTAAGATTAAAGAACATGGTCTATCAATACTCCATACACTTTTTTTTGAGTTTGAGGATCATGTATAATGAATTAATCACTCTCCATTGGTATTTATTTCTCTCTGAGATCCTGTAATGTATTTTAGACATTTCATATAGATAATCTTCCTGAGAACATATAGAAATTATGTTGATAGGGTTATGAGCCCCTATTTCATCTCTTTTGGTCTTGATGAGTTTTGGTTTCTTTATCTTAGTGTATTAATAACTTAAAACTCCCTGCAATCCTTTCACACCACTATCTCCAAGTTTTTAGAGACTTTGAGTCACATATACATATCATAGGTGACTGTTATGACAGTTGACTACATTTGAGGCTTCATAGCCTTTTATGTCTCTAGACTAATATCCAATATTTTTCAAGGGATATGGTTTCATTTTTATTGATTTTTTTCTTACTAAAAATACTCACACAAACCATTAATCAATTTTTTGAAAATAACTTAGCCACCTAAACCAACCTACAAGTGGTCCATTTCCTATGTACATCCATGTGAGCTGGTTTATAGTCTAGGTGCTCTAGAAGCCTTGATTAATATTGAAACATATAAAATTATTTAATTCTATTGAGATAACTAAATACCTCATTTAGATACCTCAAAACCTCTCTGTTCTCTTCATCCCACTATTCAAGGCAACATTTCTCACGGGTTGGTTGTAGATATTGGTTTGATAGAGTTGATTGTGTATGGAATGGTCTTGAATTTATTTCCTTCTACTTCATGGATTTGACTCAAAGGATTTTGTTAAATTTAAATTCTTTAAAAAGTCCCAACACCCTTTATCTATCAAACATTCATTATCAAAACACACATTTCTCATAGCATCTATAGGTGGTGAACAAGAAGACTTGACTATGTTTGAGGGATTTAGGCCTATCTCCACTTCACCATGGTGTATTATAGTGACCAAAAATTTTAAAGGTATTTTATCATTTTATTAAAAACATTTTGGAGCATCTTCAAGACACATTTGAACTTCCACATCCTCCTTTCACACACAGTCTTGTAGGTGTGTTATTAGGTCTATTGGCTTGGTTTGTCAACCTTCATCAACCTCAGATGATTAGATAAATCCATTTGATTCTTGATCCTTATAAAATTTAATATATTATTATACAAATCATGCTTGATAAAACTTCAAAATACATTAATAAAATGAAATTTCTTAGAGTTACAAACCTATTGGTCTGTAAGAGGGGAAGACTACAACTTTATGTTTGAAGGATTTGAAAGTGTAACTATATGAATGTAAGATAAAGGTTATTTTTTAAATTACACTAAAAAATATATCAAGAATCATTATTCCAAATTCCATGAAAATGCATATTCTAACTATTGCAAACACATAGAAAGTGGTCTCAAGGAGTGAATGAAAGAAATGACGATATTGATACTTGTACAGAATAGGTTTTTAATCAAAGGAAATGAATGGATTTTGAGTATGATATAAGATTGTAATAATCACTAATATGCACCAAACCACCTGGAGAACTCATAAACACAATAAAACTACTAGACACTTGTAATAATGAACAAAAGAGAAATTGCTTGATGAAGGATGATTCACACGTGCCACCATGAAGAATGAATGTGTTTGGGGAATATATAAACCTCTTATAACTAAATTATATTGATTTAAATCATCCATGAATTCAAATTTTGTTTTGGAGTTTTGATAAACTCGGCCTATGGGGGTTTGAGATCTCAAAAATAAGTCTAAGGTCTAAGCAATTGTTCATAAAGCTAAGAGCACCAATCCAAATACCAATGATGAAAATTGGAATTCCATATGGGTCACAAACTTTTTGCAAAATATTATCCCCCAAATTTAACTGTACGACCTATACCATCTACTTGAATTCTATCTTCACTAGCTTATGAAAGGAGCAATAGAGGAGAGAGAGAGAGAAAAAAAATTCAACTATGGAGCTCTGAAACTTATTCCAATGCTTGTTTCTGACTTTTAGAAGTCTAAATAATGTTCTAAAGTTGTTTTCACTTGTGACTTCAATAGTCCATACAACTTCCTCTAACTCTTCATGCTAGAAATCAATAATCTGCCTTTACCTAACATGCTAAAAGGTGTAACAATTATGTAATTGATCTAAGATATTTAAAATGTGTCTTTTATGTATTTTAATTTAGGTAACTTTGACAAACATAAATATTGGACAAAATCACCTTTTTCACTCATTTTCAACACCTTAGAGTTAGCAAATGATCCTCAAACTTTTCAAAACTTCATGAAATATTGTGAAGAGATGTTTAACACATGAAATTACATTAATCAACCCCTAATCATAAATGACACAACTTTCCCATGACTTATTTCCTCATGCCATTCCTAAATCACTATATGGCCAAAACATGACTTTACCTTAACTTATCCAAACTAATCTTAACCCATATTAACAAGGTTAAATGAAGACTTTAGGGACCATATAGGATATGACATGACCACATCACAAGACCATGAAAAGTTTAAGTTTATATGGGGGTGACCAATTTAGCTTAGGATCAAATTTTCTCAATAATGCCTTCCATAGTGCATTGGTGTAATAAATACATTCATACTAGTAGGCTAGTCACAGTTCTTGGAGCTCCATATGGACATACACTTGAATGAAATAAGTTTATTCCAAGATATATAATAAATATTACTATTTAGGTTAATCCTATATGAAAGGGAAATCAACAAGAAACCCACTTTCCTAGCTAGCCCATACTTGAAAGGACTTTGCACCATCGACACAGTAAATTCCAAAGAATATTCTACTCCTACACAACATACTCAATTAACTAGATCAACTAAACATGTTCCAATTATAGCTACTAGAAATAAAACACATACCAATCAATTATGGGTTCCATGAACCCCTACTCGTTCTATTATTTAATCATGACCAAAAATTCCTATTATGCATACACTAGTTATTAAATATTTTATAGATCCCCATATGACACCTATATATGCTCCATGGTATTACCACTAGTTTCATATACCATATTTTAAGATTGGAGATACTTATTAGCATCCCTTGGATTGCATCACAAGATAGCCTTATCCTTTCAAATATTCTAAAAATACCAAAAAAAACAAATATTCCAAAAATATTAAAAATAATCAAATAATTCAAAAATTCTTAGTAATCCAAAATTTTAATATCTCCTTGACATCCATGTCATTATTTATATGTTATTATATAATATATAATTCCTATATACACATATTTTTCATGCATAATTTGGATCTTTCCTATACTGACGTCATATAGTACATTGGCAAATTTGTGTATTTGATCATGATTAATACATGCTACCTATCCTTTAATATCTTTTATAAATTATCATGTTTGATCTCATATATATAACACATGCTTATATCCATGCTAATATCCTTCATATTATACTTGATATGTTATGTTACATAACATTTTTTATAACACATGAATGCAAGAACGAGTATGATATGCTTATGTTAGTTTCTTATGATTCATGTATTTTTTAATTCATTTAGTCTATTGAATTACTTGATATTGTATTTTTTGTGGAACAATTGAATAAGTTCCTTACTTGTTGTGGCTTGCGCCATTGTATGTCGACTGGACATGTAAATATGTCATTCATTTCTATTGTGTGGATTTTGAACATGTCCCTTCTATGAGTTATCCTTGGACCATTCCTTTGCATTTGATTGAGTGAACTTATGTGTGTCCTTGATTTTTTATAATATTTTACTATTACTCTCTAGACATGTCCATGATCTATATCATGCATTTTAGTGACTTGATGTGATCACATATTATGTGCCTCATTATTATATCTACCTAGACATGTTACTCATATATGTTACATGATCCATACAAAACTTATATGGTTGTCTTATAATTTTGAGGTAAGGTAAATACTAGGTTCTAATTTACCTTAACTCAAAAGAGGGGCATATCAGTGAGGGCATGTTATAGAGGCATGTCTTTCACATTTACATAATTTTAGATTTCAGTAGGGGCATGTCCAAAAGGCATGACCTCCACACTTATTGAATATTTAGCATATCAATATTACAATGGGATCATGTTATGTATCCATCCTCTCCACACTTACACAAGTTCCTATATTATCCATATTTAGTGGGGGCATGTCATAGAAACATGTCCTCCACACTTGCACTAATTTTACAATTCACTAAATTTCACATATATATTATTTATATTTGTGGTAACATTTTATACATTGGTACTATTATTATACCTAGATTTTAGATTGATACATATATAAGGTGCAAATTTCATGTTATTGCACCAAAATCTTACCAAATTTACCAATTATACTACTGATCAGGATGCATCAATTACATCAAGATGTATTGGTATCAATCTCTTTTACAACATCAATGGCTTACTATTATAGGTTGAAGTTATTAAATAGTTTAATATCACCATATTTTATAGATTAAAGTGATTAAATCATCTAATCACTTAGTTTATAAGATGAGGTGATCATATCACTCACTCACACTAAATTATATATATTCACTCTTGAGTTGTGAAATTGAGATATAATAATCTCAATGGTTATATTACAACTGATCTTTACACTAGATTGGGGGCATAATACCTTCCAATCTCCTATTTTAGATATCTAAGGGTTAGGCCTGAACATTCTTCAGCTCAAATGCTTCATAAGGAAGCATCTTTACCAAGTCATATCATCAAGAGGAAACATGGCTACATCAACACACCTGTTTAGTCCTTCATTTCTCTCTTTGTTTTCGACCATTTTAATTATTTCAAATTTTATATTAAATTTACTCATTTATGCTTAAAAATTCCCTTGGTTAAAATTCATACACCAACAAATCACACAAAGTTGATTCCATAAAATGAAAGGTGTGTTATACACACTTGAATATGAATTTATTTCATTTAACCTAGTAATTTCATCCTTATGCATTACTAGATTAAATGGAAGGTGGGGGGTGACAAATGTAGATATTAAAATTGGAAAACTTGTATATTTATAACATTTGTCTTGTAAGTTTTACAAATATCAATCAAGGATCTACCCTTTAGGTCTAGACCTCTCTTTTGATGAAAGTATAACATTCTCCATGAAAGTATCACATTCTCCATCTCAATATGCCTATATACTTATCTATTATTTTGATCCATATAACTTTGATGATTTAGGTCTCTTAAACTACAAAGAAAGTGTAAAACACGATAAACATCATTCACTATTAGTTTCATATTAGTACCTATTTTATATCCCTTTAGACACTACATGCCATAGAGGGACATTACCATCGATAATAGTGTCCAAATCCTTATTTGTTTTTCAGTATCAAAAATTCATCCAAATTTTAAAATGATCAAAACCTATGGATTGACTTAATTATTTTCTTGAACCCTAATATGATATATTTTCAAAAGATGTATAAATACAATTTTAAGCCCTCTCATTCATCATACAACAAATATCAAGAAAGCACCTATTAAAGCTAAAATTATTGAATGCACAAGCACTCTACTTTTCCATATTTATCTTTATTTTTATATCAAGCATATGATCAACCATAACACATGTATGAAGAATTCAAAGAGTAGGACATAAGCAATATTTTTCAAATTATAAGTTAGATCACTACATTCATCTTCATATAATATATTTCACCCTTGTCAACACACTTTCTCATACATAAGGGATAAATACGTAAGTCTCAAGCCCTCTTTTGAGTATTCACTATGTAGGCAGTGCTCATTGATAGAGGGATCGTTGGGGTAGCTTAACACCATAAGCCTACTAACTCATTTTTAAGCTAACTCAATCCAAGGGTGAAGAAGGATAAATAGCTATGGTTTGATCAATTAGAGAAGAGTGATAACTTGTATCTCATATCTAAATACATAAGTATAAACATGACAGAAAAACCATAATAATGAATTTAGTAACATCGATATCCAATCATTATTCTGTACTAGACACCTACATCAGAGACACTAGCATCGATGGTAGTGTATAGATATGATGGTAGTGCCTATGGACACATATGTATGATTTATATAATCTTAAGATTAATCCAGAACACTCATCTTTCATACTTTACACTTGTTTCCAGTCTATATCTACATGCACATAGTAAACCATGTACCATTATTCCTAATTTATTGCAATATCTTTCAATAGTTTTACTTTACTATTTTTACCAATCTTAATTGTGTAAATTCATAATATTGTTTATCTAAGTTATTTTATTAATTGACCTAATATAGATTATTTCAACATCCTTATGTTAGAAATACTTCTATATTCTTAACCCTAGATCCCCACATCTAAAACTTTAGGGTTAAATAGAAACCACTTAACTTAAGAAACTTGGCTCTAAGGAGGCATTAGATAATTATGAATATGGGGATAAATAAGGGAAAAAGGGTAAGTGCACAAAGTTAGGTGACCAAAATGGGCCTACCCATGGACATGATTTTCTAAAATTTAAGGAATATAATTTCTATTGATAATTTGAGGTATCTACACTCCACATTTGAAGATGGTGTACGAACATGAAATGTAGAATTTTGGGTCTCGTTTCTAAATCAATAATTATTTTTAAAAATGGTTAGATATAACTAGGTCAAACATCTAATAATTTAATATGAAAACCCTTTTTTAAGAAAATATAGTAGATATATGGTCATGTGGTGTACCATTTTTTTTAGAAATGTTTAATATTGTTTGAAACCCCTTGGTGAACATTTATATAAGATCCTATAGTTTTTGACCTATATTGTTTTATATTTTTTCAATGAATAATTCTTATTTTATGAATTTTACAAGTAAATGGATCACTGATCATGTGGTGTGCCTAACTACCTTGAAAAAATAAAAATCATTTTCCTGAATGTGTGTAGAATTAGGCATAGTTTATGACCATATAAATTGTTTTGCACTTGGATAAATTAAAAAATAAATTACACGAACATGTATAGGCATGTATGTTTGTAGTAGTACTGGCCTAAAAAGGTATATTTAAAAATCAACATAGTTTGAAACCTTAAATTAGTCCAAGATTTATGAAATTCATATTTTTCAAAAGAGAGTGTTCTCATCACGATGGTATTAAGTTTTTAAATTATACAATTGAAATTCATAGTGTATTTAGCAATTGAATTTGAATTTTGTTATTTTTTATCAAAAATATTAGACTTGGTTGTAGATTAAAAGGTCCAAGCCTTTCCAAACCATTCCCAACACAAAAGGATTATTGTTTGAATTCAAATTAAAATAACACAATCATGTTAATAACATGATCATGTTAATAATGTGATCATGTTATATATTCAAAACACCCAAAAATGAAAATTTTCTCTTAAGATCAATTTTTATATATGTCCTTATATGTTGTTGACATCCCTAATAGTGGTGTTATTTCATGTGATGCAAGAAAGGTCCCTAACCTTGGATAGTGAATTAAGGTGTTGTGGTATCACATTAGACTTCAAAAATTTTAGGGGCATTTTAATATGTTGAACTGACTAATTATAACTTCTTAGTTTTAAGGTGTAACTTGATATACATTTTACAACATAAATCATTTTATCATGAGATGCCATAAAATGAATTTTTTAAATAGTACCAATCTAGTTGTGCATCTAGAATAAATTGGGGCTATTTCAATCCCCTTAAACCTAATTATGTGACTATAAAATATCATTTGTGGGTTTATTGGCTCCAATTTCATCAAATTAATTGAAGCAAAGAAACATTATTTATTTATACAAGTTTTATATGTATATAATGTGGTTTTGATCTCAATAAACTTGAATGTCATCAGCTAATGAATGTAAATGTAAATTAGTTTAGTTTTTTAGGTAATTAGGGTCAAAATGACCTACACAAATATATTTCAAGTTGTATATGATGTTATATTAAGTGAAATTAACCCTAATGTCATGTAATATATAATTAACCAAAAAGTTGATTCATTTAATCGAGGAGGTATTTGAGGCCAATTTGATCCCCTTCAAGAGCAAGATATGATTTGGTGAAAATTTAAGTTTTATTTTATCATGAATTGATCCAATTCATCAATTTGTTCAATTAAGGGCCTGATTTTAGAAAAATTGAGTCCTTAAACTAATTTATGGCTTGATCGATTGTATAATGTATGCAACACGTATGGCTTAACTGACCCTACTTCTATCATAAATGCAAGCATAAAGGTAATTGTCATAAACAAGTGAACAAGCAACTCAAAATTTCTTCAATTACATTAGTGAATGGACCCTATATCTAATTCATTAAACCCTAAACCATATACCATTTACCTTAAAACCTATACCATTTACCTTAAACCCTGAACCCTATACCATTTACCTTAAACCTTAAGCCATAAGCCACAAACCCCAAACCCTTTAAACTATAGACCCTAAACCCTAAACTAATTTATTTATACCTAATTAACATCCTTTATATAGTAAGAATTAGGTTCATAGGGATCAAATTGGTCAAAATCACATCACTCATTACCATAATTTACTTAATTGGCCTAATATGTGATGATGTGGGGGCTAATTGAGCCCAAAATCACATTCTTTACTCACATATCTAGGTTTAAAGATCTAAAATTTACTACAATCATGTCATGTCCCTTTTTTTGTGGACATTGACAGACTTGATGATTAGCCTATTATGCGACCTTCGTAGGCTAATAGGATGGATAGAGGGTCATGATGGAGATTGGCTTGGCTTCAATTTGCAAAATTCCTATAGTTGGCTTTCATTCAGGGTATTTCAAACACATTTAGCCTGAGCTCCTATTATTTAGGGATATTTGACATGCAGTGGAACACTTTTAGTTTGGTATGGTCATGTGCGGAATCACTCCCTAGTTCACTAGCTTCGAACGGTTCAAGGATCTGACATGTATTGAGGGAGATATTAATATTTGATTGATTTAATCAAATATTAATTATTTGGTCTAATTTTAATTTAGAAACCCTAATTCTAATTTAAGAAAAAAACCCTAATTAGGGCAAGCATATCTTTTGAGGGTATAAGGGTTTCTCATGGAGGCCATTATTGATTATGCATTGATTATTGATTTTGATATTGAAAGAATTCTTCTGTGAAGACTGAGCCAAGGGTTCTAGGATTCCATCTGCATTGGAGAACATCAACTCTTTAGTGTGTGCGATTTAGAGGCTGTGAAATATTAGCTGATCTATTGCCAAATTGAGAGATAGCTTCATACAGAAGTTATCACAGAGGTTTACAGATTTGAGAGATAACTTCACACAGAAGTTATCACAGTATTTTAGGTATTTCTTATTTAGTTTTTTTTATTCAATAAATTATACAGATAGAGATTTTCTGTATTAAAGCCATATATTTTTAGATCAAGGGTTGAAAACAGATAGGTTGTGGTTAATTGGCAGTCGTACGAAGTCCGTGCAGGTCTGTACAGATCCACGCAGACACCGAACTCAGTAGACAGAGATCCCCAGTGACCGACATCAGCCGATTGAAGACTGATGTCAGCAGAGAAGGACCAATAATGACTGACGTTGGTAGTATATCGACTGACGCTGATGACTGTGTGTTTGACACAGCAGGCTGAGACGTCCAGATTCTAGCTTAACTTCTAGATTTGTAGAAGATCAGGGTTTTAAGACCATATTTTAATATTCTTTTATATGTATGAGAGAAGACTATAATTGTAATTATCTGAACAAGTGATAAGATATTTGATTGGCAGATAGAGATTTACTATGGTTTATTGTTTATCTGAATTTATTTTGCAAGATTGTATCTTTGTTCAAAACTATTTGTGTTTCTATATTCCCTGTTTGAAGGGGATATTACAGTGGTATCAGAGCTTTTGCTTAGGAAAAAGAGCCCCTAAGTAAGGGACATCATAGTGGTATCAGAGATTATGTTCAGAAAAAGAGCCCCTAAGTAAGGGACATTATAGTGGTATCAGAGCTTATGTTCAGAAAAAGAGCCCCTAAGTAAGGGACATTACAGTGGTATCAGAGCTTATGTTCAAAAAAAGAACCCCTAAGTAAGGGACATTACAAATCACCTTCACAATTATACCTTATATACGCTAAAATATATTGCCTAACCCTGAATCCCTAATCCCTAAATTTCCTCATTCCTAAACTCTAAACCATAAATATAAACTCTTCAATCCTTGAACCTATCATTTTAGCCCAACTTAACATCATTTAGACTAATAATTGAGTTTATAGGGCTTATTTTAGCCTAAATCACATGACTAATTATTGTTAAGAACCTCTATTAACTAATACACAAAATACAACAAATACTAAATATATTAATAAAATATTCCGTTTTGGCAGGAAAGAGTAAGTCCACAATCACTTGCCACTTCGAGGAGACTACCTCCTCATCAAATTATCTAACTCTTGATTGATATATTTATTTGTATTCCCTTAAAATGGCCTAATCCCTTTTATTTATACTATTCTAATCTACCCAAATCCTTATTCTTATGCATGTGTTATTAAACTACTATTCACTATTCTACTATTTATGCTACTAATCTATCCCTCCCTATGTATATTGTATTCCACCCCCCTTAAAAATGTTTCACCCTTGAAAAATGATAAGAAATAGGAGGATGAAAGTTTAACCATGCATATTAATATAGGTTTAATACTAGATAAAATCCCATCCATGTGTCCTTTTTTGTTTTTGCTTCTTTCTTCTATGTTAGGAGGCAAACATATACATCAACCTGGTGAACATGAACACTATAACTAAAGATTGAAGTGTAAATTGAAGCATGATGATCATTTATTCAAAGTGAGAGAAAGGATTCTTAAATTATTCTACCTGATGAACTAATTGAGGATGCATGCCATCCCCTTTAGCATTAATCTTGACATACATTTTTTTTGAAGTAGCTAACCCAACTATCACTGAATTGTGGAAATCATTAGAAGGAAGAAGAAAAATATGTTTCTACCATATGTATGGAAGACTTAGTGAATAGAAGGCCAAAATCACCCTCATCCAAGTGAAGGATATATTCATTCCATGATCTGTAAATGTTCTCCAATTCCATTCATGTAGTTATTTTTGCTTCATATTCTTCAACTATAGGAAATGAATCTACATACCATTCACTATAGTTATGTTCCCAATCTAACAATGCATTAATTTTCACGTTATATTATGTGGTTATATGAATTTCTCTCTTAACAAATGCATTTCTCTAGATAAAATAAAGGGCTCCATGATTTTTTTTTTTTTTGTTTATACAAATAGTAGTTAGCAAAACTATTATAACTTATACAATACTAAACAAAATTTAAAAATTCAAACTATTATGGTAAGTTGGAATATAGGTGCACCAAACCTATAAATTGTTTATCTCAATTCAAAACCATTTGTAATTAGTTTAAAAAATAATAGTTAGGTGTTTTGAAGACCAAAACACAGATCTACACTTGAAACTACAAAGAAATAAAAGATCTAGCTTCATGTTTTCAACTAGCTCCATAAAACCTACACTTTTACAAATATAATCTCCTAATAGATCTACAAAAATAATTCTCTCAACCTTATAAAACAAGACCACTCAAAAAAACCACTCTAAAATAACTTACACAAATTGTAAATCACTCTCATATACAACCCTTCATACAACTCTTCAAATGATGAACAACTACCCCTCTAATCTCATTGCAATGGAAAAAAAATTCCTGAAAATGTGATCTAATACCAAATTTTAAGAACCTCAATTAACTAATACATAAAATACACACAAATACTAAATATATTAATAAAATATTCCTTGTTGGTGGGAAGGAATAACTCCATAGTCGATTGCCACTTCAAGGTGACTACTCCCTTATCAAAGTATTTAATTATTGATTGATATATTTGTTTAGATGCCCTTAAAATGGCCTAAAACCTCTTACTTGTACTATTCTAATATACCCAACTCCTTATTCTTATGCATGTGATATTAAACTGCTATTCACTATTCTACTATTCAAGATACTAATCTATCTCTCCCTAGGTATATTATAATTATCCCATTTGACTAACTCACTCAATCTACATGGTGACATTAGGTATAATGACAACCCAAAAAACACATTATATATTCACAAATAGGTCCAAGTGATTCAAATTATCCTCAATTATCTTTGCAATTGAACCTTGTGTATCCTAAAACATAAACCTTATAGATCTTAAACCCTAAGCCCTAAACCATAAACTATATACACTATATTTTAAACCCTAAAAAAATCAATTTAACACTAATTAACATTATTTAGAGTAATAATTAGGTATATACATTACTTAATTTGGCCCAAATCACATTACTCATTATTCCAATTGACTAATTAGCTCAATATGTGATGATGTTGGGGTTGATTGAGCCCAAAAACATAGTGGAACCTATGTACACCCTAAACCATATATACATTAAACCCTAATCTTTAAACCATAAACCTTAAGCACTATACCCTAAATTGTAAACCATTTTAGCAATTGATTTATCCTCAATTAACATCCTTTATAGTAAGAATTAGGTTCATATGGCATAGAGAGATTAGACCTTATATATAGTCTTAAACCTAAACCCTATGTCATAATCGCTAATACCTAAAACATAAAACATAAATTATAATCCCTATTATGTAATTACCAATTCATTAATCCCTAATCCCTAATTAGGGTCCAAATGAGCCACATGAACCTATTTTAAATTGTATATAATGTGATTTAGAGTGAAATTAACCCTCATGTCATGTCATATATCATTAACCAAAGATTTTATTAATTTAATTGAGGCATTTTAGGCCAATTTGAACCCTTTCAAGAGCAAGATATGATTTAGGGAAAAATTGATCTCAATTCTATCATCAATTGATCTAATTACTTAATTTATGCAATTATAGGCATAATTTGGGCAAAATTGAACCCCTAAACCAAATTTATGGTTCAATTAATTGTATAATGTATGTAATATGTATGGCTTAATTGACCCTACTTTTATCAGATATGTACACATGAAGGAAATTGTAACAAATAGGTTCAACCAACTTAATTTTTATTCATTAACTTAGTGATTGGACTGCAAATCTTGTACCTTCAAATCCACACCCTATACCATTTACCTAAGACCTTAAGACATAAGCCCTAAACTAAAAACCCTTTAAATGGTAGACCATAAACTCTAAACCAATCAATATATCCCCATTTAACATCCTTTATAATAAGAATTAGGTTTACAGGGATCAACTTGGTCAAAATCAAATCACTCATTACTGTAAATGACTTAATTGGCTCAATTTGTAATGATGTGGGGTTAATTGAGTGAAAAATCACATTCTTTACTCATAGACCTAGGGTCAAGGAGCTCAAATATACCCTAATTTACTTCATGATTATACCTTATATACCCTGATCCCTAATCCCTAAACTCTAAAACATAAATATAAACCTTTTAATCCTTGAACCAATTATTTTAGCCCAAATTAACATAGTTTGGATGAATAATTAAGTTCACAATGCTTAGTTTTGCCTAAATTAGATGACTGATTGTTCTATTTGACTAATTCACTCAATATGCACAATGACATGGGTTATAATTAAAACTAAAAAACACATTCTATAGTTGAAAAAAGGTCTAAGTGATTCAAATTATCCTCAATTATCTTTGCAATTGGACCTTGTGTATCCTAAACCCTAAACCTTATAGGTCTTAACCTATAAGACCTCAACCCTAAACTGTATACGCTATATTTTAAACCCTAAACCAATTTGTTTAACAATCATTAACATAATATATAGTAATATTTAGGTATATACATTACTTAATTTATCCCAAATCACATTACTCATTGTCTTATTTTACTAATTAGCTCGATGTGGGGGATAATTGAGCCTAAAATGGAGTGGACCTTATGTACACGATAAACCATATATACATTAAATCCTAATCACTAAAACATAAACTCTAAACACTATATACTTAATTGTAAACCATAAGTTCCCTATTTATGAATCAATTTAGCCCATATTAACATATTTTTATAGTAACAATTAGGTATACAACCTTAAACTTAAACTCTATGCCCTCATCCCTAATCCATAAACCCTAAAACATAAATTGGAATCCCTATGCCCTAATGCCATAATGCCCTAATCCCTAAACTCTATGCATTAATATCCTAATCCCTAATCCTTAATTAGGTCAATGCGAGCCACATGAACCTATTTTAAATTGTATATGATGTGATTTAGAGTGAAATTAACCCTAATGTCATGTCATACATAATTAATAAAAGAATTGACTCATTTAATCAAGGAGTAATTTGAGGCCAATTTGAACCCATTCATGAGCAAGCTATGATTTGGGGAAAAATTAAGTTTGATTATGTCATGAATTTATCCAATTAGTCAATTTGTGAAATTAGGGGCATTATTTGGGTAAAATGAGACCCTAAACCAAATTTATGGATCAATTGATTATATAATGTATGCAAAATGTATGGCTTAACTAACCCTAATTTTATCATAAATAAAAATATGAAGGCAATTATCACAAATAGGTTCAAACAACTCAAATTTTCTTCAATTACCTTAGTGATTGGACCCTATATCTTATAACTTAAACCCTAAGCCTTATACCATTTACCTTAAACCCTAAGCTATAAGCCTAAACCTCAAACCCTTTAAATTTTAGATCCTAAACCCTAAACTAATCAATTTAGTCCCAATTAACATCCTTTGTAGTAAGAATTAGGTTCACAGGGATCAACTTGGTCAAAATTGCATCACTCATTATTGTAATTGACTTAATTGGCTTAATCTATGATGATGTGGGGGACAATTGAGGCCAAAATCACATTATTTACTCACAAATCTAGTTAAAGAGATCAAATTTTCTATAATTACCTTCACGATTGTACCTTAGATACCTTAATTCCTAATTCCTAAAGTTATTAATCCCTATACTATAAACCATAAATTTAAACTCTTTAAACCCTAAGCCAATCATTTTAGCATAAATTAACATCATTTAGACTAAGAATTAAGTTTCTAGGGATTAGTTTGGCCTAAATCACATGACTGATTTCCCAATTTGACTAATTCACTCAATTTACATGATGACATTGGGTATAATGATAACCCAAAAACACATTCTATAGTCATAAATAGGTCCAAGTGATTCAAATCATCCTCATTTATCTTTGTTATTAGACCCTATGTACCTTAAAGCCTAAAACTTATAGGTTTTAAGCCTGACACCCTAAACCCTATACCCTATATTTTAAACCCTAAACCAATTATTTTATTGATAATTAACATCATATAGCATAATAATTAGGTATATAAATTACTTAATTTATTCTGAATCGCATTACTCATTATCCCAATTGACTAATTGGATCAATATTTGATTATGTGGGGGCTAATTGAGCCCAAAAAATGTAGTGGAACTTATGTACACCCTAAAACATATATACATTAAACCCTAATCCATAAACCATAAACCCTAAACACTATATCCTAAATTATAAACCACAAATTCCCTATTTACCAATTGATTTGGTCCCAACCAACATCCTTTGTATCAAGAATTAGATTCACATGGAATAGAGTGATTAGACCTTATATACACCATTAAACCTAAACCTTATGCATTAATACCTAGTCCTTAAACCCTAAAAAATAAATTATAAGCTCTATTCCATAATCCCTAATCTCTAATCCTTAAACCCAATGCACTAATATACTAATCCCTAATTCAGGTTAAAATGATCCACATGAACCTATTTTAAATTATATATGATGTGATTTGGAGCTAAATTAATCCTAATGTGATGTCATATATAATTAACTAAAGAGTTGATTTATTTAATCGAGGAGGATTTTGATGCCAATTTGAACCCCTTTAAGATCGACATATGATTTAGGGAAAATTTAAGTTTGATTATGTCATGAATTGATCCAATTAGTCAATTTGTGCAATTAGCAGTGTGATGGGAAAAATTGATCCCCTAAACCAAATTTATGGCTCAATAAATTATATAATATATGCAACATGTATGGCTTAACTAACTATCATAAATGTAAACATGAAGGCAATTGTCACAAATAAGTTCAAGTAGCTCAAATTTTCTTCCATTACCTTAATGATTAGACCCTATATCGTATACCTTAAACCCTAAAACCTATACTATTTACCTTAAACCCTAAGTCATAATCCCTAAACCAAAAACCCTTTAAATTATAGACCATAAATTCTAAACTAATAAATTTATCCCTAGTTAAAATCTTTTATGGTAAGAATTAGGTTCATAGGGTTCAACGTGGTCAAAATTGCATCACTCATTACCACAACTAACTTAATTGGATCAATCTATGATGATGTGGGGGCTAACTGAGTACAAAATCATATTCTTTACTCAGATATCTGGGTTCAAGGATCTTAAAATTTCCCCATTTGCCTTCATAATTATACCATATACCCTATGTCCTAATACATAAAGTTATTAATACCTAAACTTTAAAACATAAATACAAACTCTTTAAACCCTAAATCAATCATTTTAGCCCAAATTAACATCATTTTGACTAAGAATTAAGTTCAAAAATATTAATTTGCCCTAAATCAAATGAGTGATTGCCCCATTTCACTAATTCACTCAATATGCACAGTGACATGGGGTATAATAATACCCCAAAAACAAATTCTATAAGCACAAGGAGGTCAAATTTATTCAAATTATCCTCAATTATCTTTACAATTCAACATTGTGTACCCTAAACCCTACACCTTAATGGTCTTAAACCCCAATCCCTAAACCATAAACCTTATACCCTATATATTAAATCCTAAACCAATTAATTTATCACCAATTAAAATCATTTAGAGTAATAAATAGGTACATACATTACTTAATTTGGCCTAAATCACATTACTCATTATTCTAATTGACTAATTGGCTCAATTTGTGATGATGTGGGGGCTAATTGAGACCAAAAACATAGTGGACCCTATGTACACCCTAAACCATATATACATTAAACCTTAATCCCTAAACCCTAAACCCTAAACACTATAACCTAAATTGTAAACCATAAGTTCCTTATTTACCAATTGATTTAGCCATAATTAACATCCATTATAGTAAGAATTAAGTTCACATGGCATAGAATTATTAGACCTTATATACACCCTTAAACATAAACCCTAATCCCTAATCCCCAACTTGTTAGATACCCAACCAAAAGCTTTGATACCGCCTTTGTTGAGAATTATGGAAGCACACAATTGATTACCAAGCAACTTAATATGCAAAAATTAACCAGAATACACAAGTAACTAGAATTCAAAAATAACACAGAATATGAGAGACAATACACAACTTGTATTAAAACTCTTCCAGAAGGAAATGCAACAAAGAAGATTGCCACAGTTCTTCCTTACACACCTCTAGGGCTCCCACACCTCTAGGGCATAAACAGTAAATCTTCCCTCAAAGCTCTCTCTCTTTCGATCCCAACACACAACTCAAACACAAAGTTGGTGTTCACCTCCAACCAGTCAGTATCCACTACTGCCAGTACACCAGTGCTCCACACACTCCACAAGTGCTCCACGCACTCCACAAGTACTCAATGTACTTCAAGTATATCTCCCCTAAACTGTAACAACCTGCAACCCAATCTGATCTTACTTATGCAAGGATCTACCTTGCCTTCCTCTTTGCTGTCTTTTCGAGTACACACTGTACTCTAAGTAGATCCTGCCTAATTCTGCTCCCTATTGTGTTACTATCCTCCCTGATCTTGCACCCCTGCAAATCAATCTAGTTCTGCACACCTACAAACTTGGATCATGCACACACATACACCTATAGATCAATGATCTTACTTACCACGTAGATCTCCTATAGAATCCATGCACACCTACTGACCAAGATCCTACACCCCTAAAAAATCTTGATGATTCTCCAAAACCAGCACCCACACTTGGCACTACTATGGAACTAGGAGGAACACCCTTGCTCTACTCACACAAAGAAGGAGCTAACTTTGCTCAACTCAAACTAGAACACCTTACAATACAACCCATGAGCCTATTATATAGATCTCATCCAAACAATAATTAGACATCCAATTACAATAATTAGATCCATAGCTTCTAGTCTAAATTTGTCTCTTGACATGCAAACCCCTGGTTCGTTAACTAACTACCCGTAACACTCGTAGTTCAAACCGCATAGGTGACCGACATCAGTCCTTGTCTACCTAGAGGTGAATGACGTTGATCGATCCCTGATCAATGTCGGTTGCTATCCTTGTCTAATCTTGTCAATGTTGGTTGGCCTGACCGACACCGGTGTTTGTGACACTCAGCAAACTCTTTGCAACCTCCTCCTCTATTTGCATTAGTGAAGCTTTTAGTTGCACAACCTAACAATCTCCCACTTAGAGATAAACAACTGCACTGTACCTATACCTGTACCCGATCTAATCTATTTCATAGCTTGTATCCCTCTTCAAGATGAATCCTGAAGACCAACCACCACACAACTTGTGGTGCACCTCTTGTCATCTGAGTACCTTGCCACATCTGAACCTACAAATCCATGTAGTGAAGTCCTAACCCTGCATAACATGAATCCCTACTGCTGGTCCCTCTCAAATACCTGAGAACCCACTTCCTCGAATTGGCTCTTAACTCTCTGACAGCTCCCACTGCTTGGGAAAACTCAGGTTTATACCAAATCTCATGTGATTTTAGATATTGAACTCTCCAACCCTTAGTGTGCTTCGATTCTGCATCTTGAACCTCGCCAACACCTGATTCACATCAGCTCCCACTGGAGACAAAATCAACCTGTGATCTTCCATGTCTCCCATGCCAAAGAATTTTGCTGCTCCAAATTCCTCATGACATGCCACTGAACTAATCTTACCCTTAGCTCAGTAAAACCCTGTATGTCTGAACCTGCACCAAGCTCATTCTCCACATACAACAATGGGATAATGTTGTGACCATCATCCCTCTGGTAAGACAAACACAATGGTTATACTGACATTGACTAAAGCTCTGCTTTGTCATCCACCTGGTACCACCTGTCAGTCCTGTCCCACTATCCTGTAGCTTCCTCAAGACCATATGCCTGGTCTTTCATCTCACGTGTCCATTCTCTCTATTCTTCAACTAAGGAATCCATTCGTCTCTATGCTTTATTCCAGCTAGCAACCCTACCAAATCTCTTATTTGGTTCTGCATCCTATTCCTGCCATGCTCCCACTATTTCCTGGATCCTTCCTGCTCTGCAGTCAGCAACTAGTATAAACAAGAGGAACAATGAATTTGAGGCTTACTTACCACCTTCAATCCTCCATATGGGCATTTGAGACTCTTTGATAGCTTGCTGTCCACCCAAAATCTATTATAGTGACCGACCTCAATCACCACACAGTCTGCATCCGATCGACGTCAGTTTCCATGCACCTGTCCTAACTACCAACTCTGTTGACATTGGTGTCCATATTGCTGACATCGATCCTCCTAACTGACATCGGTCTTACCTATTGCAGACATCGATTCTCTTGACTGACGTCAGTCTTACCCTACCTGACATCACCGGCTTCGGTCTGCACATGACTGACATCAGCACCTATCTGTTTGATGCCAGTTCCCCTTAACAGATGCTGGTACCTATGTTCACTTGTGAGTGATGAATTTTTACCTACGAGCTCCTTTGAATCAAAACCCATGTCCAAACTGCCCTACTCAGAAGAATCCAGCCCCATCCATTGGTCTCTGTCTGTCATCTCCTCCAAGAACACCAAGGCTTTCTTAAGCCTGTCAAACACATCTGTCTTCCGCTTAAGAACATGCATCTCCTTCTTGCTCATGTGACCAAGCCTACAAAGCCACGTCTCCATAATAGAAGAAGAATAAGTAATATAAGCAAGTAGATAAAGATTACCTACTTTCTTACCACCAGCTAATTCAAGTGCATCCACTATGAGAGTTCTTCTGCATCTCTCATCACCCAACTTTTCTAAAGAAATTAGCCACATCTCCAAGCTTGGGACCTACATGACCTCCTTCAACACCCATGTGTTGGCTACCTACAACTTTAGCAACACTTGCCCTTTGCCAATTCTTTGGCAAGGCTCACCAGCTCCTCTCCCTAGGGCTGCATGGAAAGAGGCAACAAAATCTATAAAACAAGATTCCACTTTATCCAAGAAATGTACTAGAGTAACATGTGCAACAACCCTTGCAACATCTGCTTCTTCAATTCCTTCATGCTGATCTTCTACCAACCAACAATATTCTTTTCCCTATTCTTTCTTTCCAGAGGACCGTAATAGACCATTCGTGCTTTTCAATTCCTCCATTCTTACCTTACTTTCTTCTGCCATTGTTCTACTCCCACTCAATCAGAAACCCCTAAGAGTGACCTATAACCAAACACAAAACTTGCTCCCTACAACCTTAGCTCTGATATCACTTGCTATATACCCAACCAAAAGCTCTGATACCACCTTTGTTGGGAATTATGGAAGTACACAATTGATTACCAAGCAAATTAATATGCAAAAATTAACCAGAATACACAAGTAACTAGAATTCAGAAATAACACAGAATATGAGAGACAATACACAACTTGTATTAAAACTCTTCCAGAAGGAAATACAACAAAGAAGATTGCCACAGTTCTTCCTTACACACCTCTATGGCTCACACCTCTAGGGCATAAACAATAAATCTTCCCTCAAAGCTCTCTCTCTTTCAATCCCAACACACAACTCAAACACAGAGTTGGTGTTCACCTCCAACCAGTCAGTATCCACTACTGCCAGTACACCAGTGCTCCACGCACTCCACAAGTGCTCCATGCACTCCACAAGTACTCAACGTACTTCAAGTAGATCTCCCCTAAACTGCAACAACCTGCAACCCAATCTGATCTTACTTATGGAAGGATCTAGCTTGCCTTCCTCTTTGCTCTCTTTCTGAGTACACACTGTACTCCAAGTAGATCCTACCTGATTCTATTCCCTATTGTGTTACTATCCTCCCTGATCTTGCACCCCTGCAAATCAATCTGGTTCTACACACCTGCAAACCTGGATCATGCACACACATACACCTGAAGATCAATGATCTTACTTACCATGTAGATCTCCTATAGAAGCCATCCACACCTACTGACCAAGATCGTACACCCCTGAAGAATCTTGTTGATTCTCCAAAACCATCACCCACACTTGGCACTGCTGTGGAACTAGGAGGAACACCCTTGCTCTACTCACACACAGAAGGAGCTAACTTTGCTCAACTCAAACTAGAACACCTTATAATACAACCCATGAGTCTATTATATAGATCTCATCCAAACAATAATTAGACATCCAATTACAATAATTAAATCTGTAGCTTCTAGTCTAAATTTGGCTCTTGACATGTAAACACTTGGTTCGTTAACTAACTACCCATAACACTCGTAGTTCGAATCGCATAGGAAACTAACATCGGTCCCTATCTTCCTGGAGGTGATCGACGCCAGCTGATCCCTGACCGACGTCGGTTGCTATCCCTGTCTAATCTTGCCGACATCGGTTGGCCTGACTGATGTTGGTGTTTGTGACACTTAGCAAACTCTCTGCAACCTCCTCCTCTGTTTGCATTAGTAAAGCTTTTAGCTCCACAACCTAACACAACTCTTAAACCCTAAAACATAAATGGTAAGCTTATGCCCTAATGCCCTAATCCCTAATATATATTAAGAATAATATAGTCATATTATTGAATAATGTGGTCATATTATTTAATAATACAATCACATTATACAACATGATCATCTTATTGAATAAACTAATCACATTATTATTAATATAGATGAAATTCACTTTTCAACGTCTATTTTTTTACCTAAATAAATAATTTTGTACCCACAAACATTCTTTGTGTACTTCTATGGGACTTGTGGGACCTATGTACTTATTTGGACCCCACCTTTGAAAATTTATCAATTGTCCTTGATGGGTGATGAATCACGTTCAAGGAATAGGAAGATGTTGAAGAACAAAACGTTAGAGGAATTAGAAGAGTTGAGAGAAATACAAAAGATACGAATGTAAAAACTTCATCTAAGACAAGGTATAAA
>JARHVA010003259.1:27500-157500 GCA_037957365.1 Torreya grandis
ATGTTTGAATTTAGGCTAAAAACTACATTTCTCTTGTTTTGAGAAGGGCATTCTTGAGGCTATAATGGGAGGTGGGTTTCTTGATCAAGCATAATGAGAAGCCAAGAACATGGTCCTATATTTTATCTTCCCCTCTCCCCCACATGTGTTGGTAGTGACATTTTTTGGTCAGGAAGCATCAAAATCATATTTCTGCAACCACAACTTAAACTTTGACAATATTTGTTGTCAATGTTTCTATGTTCATGAACGGTAGTGAATGTACTTTTAGGCGAGTTTTAAAATTATGGAAATGTCATAACATGTAATTTATGTATATATTATATGCCCAAGTGGAATTCTCAGAGGCAGAAATGGAATTTGGAGTGCAAGAAGTTAAATACTTAGTGCCAAAAATTTGTATTTTAGGAATCATCATTGTAAATTATGCCATAGATTGATATCAAATTTTCAACATGAGTTCTCTAGGGTGTGATTATAGGGATAAATGAGGTATAATAAGGATCTGATAGTTTATATAAATGGATTATAGGTTTCATTTTATGTATGTTTGAACTTAGGTTAAAAAAATACATTTTTCTTATATTGGGAAGGGCATTCTTGAGGCTGAAATGGGTGGTGGGTTTGTCTATCAGGGGTGATTGGAGGCCAAGAACCTATTTTTGGATGTTATCCATCCCTTGAACATATTTTTAGTTTTAGTTTTTGGTCACAATGAATCAGAATCAGAGTTTTGCAACCAAAAATTTAACTTTGACAACATTTATTGTCAGTGTTTCCATGCTCCTAAATGGTAGTGAAAATTTACTTCTAGGTGGATTTGGATGTCATGTGAGAATGTGTAATTTTCATATATATATATATATATATATATATGTGATCAAGGTGATATGTTATCAACTAGAGGTTTTCAAAGTATAAATAATAATTAAAGCTCAAATTTTCCTATTTAATTCCAAAATGTTGCATTTTAGGAACCGTCATTGCAATTTATGCAATGAATTTCTCTCGAAAGTTTCACCTAAGTGATATGGGGTAATATTATAGGGATAAAAAAAGTAGAGAAGGGATCTGATGGTTCATGTAAATGACTTACATGTTTCATTTTATGCAAGTTTGAACTCAGGCTAAAAACTATATTTTTCTTGTATTGGGAAGGCCATTTTTGAGGCTATAATGGATGATGGGTTTGATGATTAGGAATAATGGGAGGCCAAGAACCTATTCCTAGACATTATATGCTCCCTATATGTGTTAAATTTTTTATTTTTTTGTTAGGAAGAGTTGAAATCAGAGTTATGCAACCACAACTTAAACTTTGACAACATTTGTTGTTAGTGTTTCTACACTCTTGAACAATAGTGAAAATCTACTTCTGTGTGAATTTGAATGTCATTGAAGTGTGAACACATGTAATTTGCCTATCTATACTTTATCAAAGTGAAATATTCTCAACTAGAGGTCCCAGAAGTATAAATGGTAGTTGGTGCTCAAGAAGGTGCTTATTCAATGCCAAAACGTTACATTTTAGGACCCATCATTGTAACTTGTGCCACAAATTGTTCTCCAATTTTCAACTTGATTATTGTGGGGTGATATTAGAGGGATTAAATAGGTAGGGGAGGGATCTAAAAACTTGTATAAATGATTTAAATGTTTCATTTTATGCATACATGAACTTAGGCTTTAAAACCACATTTTTCTTGTATTAAGAAGGTCATTGTTGAGGCCACAATGGATGGTGGGCTTGTCGATCGGACATGATGTGAGGACAAGAACCTATTCATGGTTATTATTCACCCCCCTAGATGTGCCATTAATTCTAGTTTTTATTCAAGATGATGTCTTTGCATATTGACACTTTACTTGCAACTAATATGTAATATCCCCTACCAATAGAGATATATGAAAGACACAAAACTATGATACCAAAGACCAAAGCTCTGATACCACTGTAATGTCCCTTACTTAGGGGCTTCTTTTTTCCTACAAATGCTCTGATACCACTGTAATATCCCTTCGAATATCAAAACAAAGCTCCAAATTGCTTATCTGAATTTCTGCAAAATATCTTCAAATAGATGAATAAATCACAGTATAATTTCTTATTTATCTGCTCATAAGCTTACAATAGAGATCCTCTGTCAAATATACAAAGAATATCGAAAAGTTCGGCCTTTATTTCCTGTATATTCTGCAAACTGGGTTGAATCTGGCACGTCTCGGCCTGCTGTGTAAAAACACAGTCGCCGACGTCGGTTATACTGCCATCGTCGGTCGACCTGTAGTGGTCCCTTTGCCGACGTCGGTGATGAGTCGACCGATGTCGGTCTCTGTAAGTCTCTGTTCGCCGATGTCGATACCTGAACTTTCTGTAGATGCGTACGGACTTTCACAGATCTGTACGGAAGTCGTACGGCCGCTGATATTGCTCAACCTATATGCTTGATCCTGATCTGTAGGATTATGGGCTAATACAAAAGATCTATATCTGTATAATTCTGGAATCAAAACCCAAATAATGAAAATACCTGTAAACCCTCATGATAGCTTCTGTGTGAAGTTATCTCTCAAACTTGAAGTACATGTGATAGCTTCTGGATGAAGTTATCTCCCAATTCAGCAATAGATCGGTTGATCTTTCACAACCTCTGAATCGCTCACACTGAAGAGTTGACGTTCTTCAATGCAGTTTGGCAATAGATCAGCTGATCTTTCATAGCCTCTGAATCGCACACAATGAAGAGTTGACGTTCTCCACTACAGATGAAATACTGGAACCCTTGGCTCAGTCTTCACAGAAGAATTTCTTAACAAGAATCAATATCAATAATCATGAATACAAACTCTCTCCCATGAGAGATTCTTATACACCTCCAAAGGTGTGCTTGCTAAAATTAGACTCCCTTAAATTAGACTTCCTTAATTTAGAACTAGGGTCTTAAAATTAGACCAAGTCTTAAATTAGGATTAGGATCCTAAAATTAGACCCAATCATTAATAATTAATAATTAATTAATAATTAATCAATAATAAATAATTAATTAATAATTAATTAAAATAAGATCAAATAATTAATATTTGATTAAATCAATCAAATATTAATATCTCCCTTAATTCATGTCTGAAAGAGCCCAAACGAATTCCAACCCATCTCTATCAAGACCCTCTATCCATCTCATTAGCCTACGAGGGTCACATAATAGGCTAATCATCTACTCTGCACATGTCAACTAAAAAGGGGACATGACAATCCGCCCCTCCTGAAATTGCTTGCCCTCAAGCAATCGCTGAATACCTGGATCCCAAATGAAGTCTCGATCTACAGTGCTGTCAACCAACACAAACTCCAAGCCCTGTCCATCACCACTCTCATCCAATGGCGTCACATCACCTCTGTCTCCTGTACGTATATCGTCATCAACATGTGACCCACCTGTAAAAGAAAGCTGAGACTCTACCACATGTGCTAACCCTTGAACTGAACTCACCTCAAGACAAATCTCGTCCTCATATCTCTCCTGTGTTGGTGCCAATGTGCACTTATCATCGCACTCTTTCATGTCATGTTGTACAGGCATCTCCATCCGATGAAAAAACATATGTTTGAAGCTGCTACCCCGTATTGCCTTAAGAATATGTGTTTTCCCATCAACCTGAAAATGAACCTCCATATCTTTGAGATGAAGAGTAACTTCCTCAAATGAATGAAGCCACTTCATACCCAAAACTAATTCTATGTCCCCCATGTTCACTACATAATAATTAGCCTTGAACTCATAGTTGTTCAAGCGCAATGGGAGGTCTCTAATCATGCGCTCACACCTCAGAGTGTGACCATCGGCTACCTTAACTCTAATTCCCTCAAAATCTTCGGTAGTGAGTCCACGCTTCTCCACAAATGTAGCATCTATGAAATTATGTGTGGCTCCTGTATCAAGAAGGGTGGTAACCTTCTGCCCTGCCAAAACTCCACGGAGTCTAAATGACTCATCCGACTGAATGCTGGATAGGCGTGCCTCCTATATATGAAGCTCTAAATCTGCCTCTGCCTTAGGCTCTAAAGCCTCTACCTCCTCAGAACTATCATGCTGTTCGAAATCTTCCGATTCCGACTCCTCATAATATACCCACATCATACGATTCGTCTTGCCCTTAGGCCTCAAAGGACAATCGTGATGGATATCATATGGACCTTTGCAGTAGAAGCAAAGCTTCTTCCTGCGTAAATCATTAAGCGCCTCACGATCCAAAGGTGGTGCTGCTGGATTAGCCTTTGAATCATTTTTAACCCCGAATTTATCTATGTTAAAATCTGGTCTCTCTGTATCCCCGTTGGAGTGCTTATGGTCTCTAGATGAAGAAGTGCCTCTGGAGTTAGATCTACTAGATGGGGCTGACATCTCCATACTACGTGCCTTCTTCATAGCTTCCTGTAAGGAAGGAGGATCAAAGCCTTTAACCCAACCTCTCAGTGGTTCTGTCAATCCCTCCATGAAGAGTACTACTAGTCGCCTCTCTGAAATGTCAGGAACCATGACTGATAACTTTTGGAAGTCACCAACGTATGACTCTAGACTGCCGCTTTAGCGCAACTGTGCCAACTCTCAGAAATAGGACTCTGGATCCCTCCTGTCAAAACGCTCCACTAGCCTGTCCACAAACTCCTGATAAGAAGTGATCCGATCATGATGGAGTGTCACCATCCCATGGTGCCACCAATCGTGAGCTACTCCCTCGAGATGTAGTGTTGCATATCTGATAGCATCTTCCTCACCCATTGGTCGCAATGTGAGAAATGTATCCAGCTTACTCACCCAGGCCTGTGCTGTCACCTTACCACTACCGTCAAATGTTGCTAGTGTGAGCCTACTCATAGCATGCTTCAGATCATTGTTCTGGGGTCTTGGTCTCCCATTCTGTCGACCTCGGTAATGTTCTTTCCTTTGTGTGAGGAATCGGTCAAAAGTAATCATCTCCCTGACCATAGGTGGTAATGACTCCCACTCTTCAGTCGCTGCCCTGAGTGTGTCCGTAAATGCCTCCTCATGCTCCTCACCTACTATCACCTCCTCTGCTTCCTGTCTCACAAAGATAGGCCTAGTAGGCCTATTCGTTGTACGAGAAACAGTCCCATGGCCTCTCTGTGATCCTGTAACACTCCTGACATCTTCACGGTGTGGGGACTGTCTCCTCGGAGAACCCAATCTTGGCAGTGCTGCTGCCAACTGCTGTAATACTTGGTTATTCTGCCTTTGCCCTTCTCATAGTTCTCTAAGAGTAAGTAAAACCTCTGGGTCATCTTGATCTCTCGGATGGTGAGGAATACGGGCCCTGCCAATGTCATCACCCATGTCTTTCGGCGGTTGTTCTAGAACTTGAGTACCTTCTAGCAAAGCTCTACTGCGCGTGAAATACCAGTGTGGTCCCAACCCTTGTGGCTGCATAAGATCTGTCAAACCCTCAGGATGGCAGGATTTAGCTCTGATACCACTGTAATATCCCCTACCAATAGAGATATATGAAAGACACAAAACTATGATACCAAAGACCAAAGCTCTGATACCACTGTAATGTCCCTTACTTAGGGGCTTCTTTTTTCCTACAAATGCTCTGATACCACTGTAATATCCCTTCGAATATCAAAACAAAGCTCCAAATTGCTTATCTGAATTTCTGCAAAATATCTTCAAATAGATGAATAAATCACAGTATAATTTCTTATTTATCTGCTCATAAGCTTACAATAGAGATCCTCTGTCAAATATACAAAGAATATCGAAAAGTTCGGCCTTTATTTCCTGTATATTCCGCAAACTGGGTTGAATCTGGCACGTCTCGGCCTGCTGTGTAAAAATACAGTCACCGACGTCGGTTATACTGCCGTCGTCGGTCGACCTGTAGTGGTCCCTTTGCCGACGTCGGTGATGAGTCGACCGATGTCGATCTCTGTAAGTCTCTGTTCACCGATGTCGATACCTGAACTTTCTGTAGATGCGTACGGACTTTCACAGATCTGTACGGAAGTCGTACGGCCGCTAATATTGCTCAACCTATATGCTTGATCCTGATCTGTAGGATTATGGGCTAATACAAAAGATCTATATCTGTATAATTCTGGAATCAAAACCCAAATAATGAAAATACCTGTAAACCCTCGTGATAGCTTCTGTGTGAAGTTATCTCTCAAACTTGAAGTACATGTGATAGCTTCTGGATGAAGTTATCTCCCAATTCAGCAATAGATCGGTTGATCTTTCACAACCTCTGAATCGCTCACACTGAAGAGTTGACGTTCTTCAATGCAGTTTGGCAATAGATCAGCTGATCTTTCATAGCCTCTGAATCGCACACAATGAAGAGTTGACGTTCTCCACTGCAGATGAAATACTGGAACCCTTGGCTCAGTCTTCACAGAAGAATTTCTTAACAAGAATCAATATCAATAATCATGAATACAAACTCTCTCCCATGAGAGATTCTTATACACCTCCAAAGGTGTGCTTGCTAAAATTAGACTCCCTTAAATTAGACTTCCTTAATTTAGAACTAGGGTCTTAAAATTAGACCAAGTCTTAAATTAGGATTAGGATCCTAAAATTAGACCCAATCATTAATAATTAATAATTAATTAATAATTAATCAATAATTAATAATTAATTAATAATTAATTAAAATAAGATCAAATAATTAATATTTGATTAAATCAATCAAATATTAATATCTCCCTTAATTCATGTCTGAAAGAGCCCAAACGAATTCCAACCCATCTCTATCAAGACCCTCTATCCATCTCATTAGCCTACGAGGGTCACATAATAGGCTAATCATCTACTCTGCACATGTCAACTAAAAAGGGGACATGACATAATATTTACAACTTGCACTTATTGTTAATCTTTGTATGGTTGAATGGAAATTAATTGTTTCTTTTTGAATGATGAAAGGAGTATGTGGGTATAAGATTAAATTTTATAATTGAAAGTATCTATAAATTTTTTGAATTATAACCACTCAAACTTCCACACACCTGTAACTTGGATTGGGATGTTATCTCTAGGCTTCAATGACACCATCAAACATCAAATTTTATTAAACTCCATTAAAAACACAATATTAAAGAGTTTCCTCCATTATATAACACATATTTTATTGATATTCATAAATATTTACAATAGGATCCACTTTCATATCCTTGTCCTCATGGATAACATAGTTTTTCATATTTTTGCTCCATCTATCCCTCTTTCTTGAATCTCTTACCTACTCTATTGACTCATAATACTTCCCCATACTCTATTCAACCACACACCCCCATGAAACTCTCTCCCTCTCCCTTTTATCACCCATTTTTGCATAAAAGTGTATTTTAAGTGTTCAAGGTGATTTTAAGGATAGAATAGGTTTATGATATTGTTAAAGATCAATTATAGGAGGCCTAACACCCTTAAAGCATGTGCCTAAAAATTAATAAAAACATTAATGGGCATTGAATTGGGTCTATATACCTCAAAGAGGAGTTGAAGTACATCAAGAGTGAGGTGTTGGAGATGTTGAAGGAGTGAGGTTTTGAAGGGTTAGAAACTCGTCTCATGAATGTACATTAGACTTATTATAGGTTGAATAGGCCTTGAAGGGAAAAAGTACAAGAATGTGTAAAGGAGTGTGGAGGAATTTTAAAGTAAATTTATTTAGTTGAAAAAATTTAGATAGGTGGATATAAGAGATAGAGGAAGTGTTCTTGAAAGTATTAAAGAAGAGGAGGGCATCTAGGCATAGCAAAGCCTAGGGAATGCATAGTAAGAGAGTGTTAAGAGTGATGTCAGGATCCTACTCCTCAATAAGAGTATATATGATTACCTCTTGAATTAGCAACTAAACACAGAATTTAACCAAAATGATAAGTAACTAGAAATATGAAACAACACAGGGTATGAGAGACAATACACAATTGTATTAATAATCACTCAGAAGAAAATACAATAAAGAAGATGCCACACTTCTTCTTCCCATTCCTCTAGAGCTCCCACACATCTAGGGTTCACCTGTAATTCTCTTCCAACACTTCACTCTCTCATCACGGTCACAACAATCAACTCCAATACAGAGTTGTTGTTCACCTCCACCAGTTAGTAACAAAGCTGCCAGTACACCAAGTACACAACCGTACTCCAAGTAGATCTCCCTTTCCTTGCTGCCATCTAAAAATCAACAGACCTTACTTACCATGTAGATATCTCTACACCCTGAAGAACCCTTGTCCTTGCCTCACCAAGTCCTTATGATTCTTCAACCAGTACCCCAGTGGATCTCCTATTAGAACTTGCACAACCTACAACTCTCCCTGATCATACACACTCAGCACCCCTTTGGAACTAGGAGGAGCTACTCTAGCTCTCTCTTCAAGCTCAATGGCTTTCTAGCACACTTTTACAATATAGCCCATGAGTCTATTATATAGATCTCATGCATACAATAATTAGACTTTTTTAATTACAATAATTAGACACGCAACTCCAAGACTATAATTAGCCTTTAACATGCAAACTGATAGTCCAAAAATAGACCTGTCCAGAACCTGCATGTACACATAGGTTGCCGATGTCGGCTCCTTCCTGATCGATGTTGGCCGACTTATAATCGACGTCGATTGCTTCTACACTGTAATATGACCGACGTCGATTGATCAGACTGACGTCGATTGCCCTGCAACTCGTTATGCAACTCAACAATCCTCTGCAACCTCAGCAACCTCCTCCATGTCTACATCAGTGAAGCTTTTAGCTCCACAACCTAAAAATCTCCCACTTGGAGATAAATAGATGCACTGTACCTATACCTGTACCTGTACACCATCTAATTTGTTTCCTGGCTTGTATCCCTCTTCAAGCGCCATCTTGAAGACCACCCACCACACACCCTGTGATGCACCCCTTGTCATCCAAGTAACCTGCCACATCTGAACCTACATATCCATGTAGTGAAGTCTTTGACCTTGCATATCATGAATCCCTGCTGTTGATCCCTCTCAGATACCTGAGAATCCACCTTCCCTGAATTGGCTCCAAACTCTCTGACAACTCCCACTGCTTGGGAAAACTTAGGTCTACACTCGACCTCATGTGATTTCAAACACTATTCTAAGCTTAGCTTGAATTGTCTAGCCTTTGGTGTGCTTATCAATTCTTCATCCTGCATCTTGAACCTTGCCAACACCTTCTTCACATCACCTCCCACTGGAGATCAACCTATGATTTTCCATGTCTCTTATGCCAAATAATTTCACTGCTCTCAAATTCTCCATGACATACCTTTGAACTAACTTTACCTTTAGCTCAAAAACTCCCTGCATGTGTAACCCTGCAACAAGCAACCACACAACAATAACAAGATAATGTTGCAATCATCATCCAACCTGGTAAAGACAAACACAATAGTTACACTGACATTGACTAAAGCCCTGCTTTGTCATCCACCAGTCAAAACCTGTACCACTGTCCTGCAGCTTCCTCAAGACCTTATACCCTAGCCTTCCATCTCACATATCCATCCACTCTCTTCTTTAACATGGAAATCCATTCCTCTCTCAGTGCTTTCTTCCAGTTGACAACTCCACCAACAAACTCCTGTTTGGTTCTTCTCCAAGGACTCACACTCCACATTCATGCCAAGCTACCACTATTTCTAGATTCTACTTGCATTGCCTCTTCACATCTTCCTAGTTCTCGACCATCAGTAAGCAAATAGTAAGAAGGTGAACAATGAATATGAGGTCCACTTACCCTTTTAGTCCTCCATATGAGTGTTTAAGACTCCTTGATAGCTTGATGTCTGCCCAACATTCATCCCAATGACCGATCTCGACCATCTCCCAATCTGCACCCGATCGACGTTGGTTTCCTATGACTGACCCTATCTGTCAACGTCAATTTCCTGACCGACGCCGATGTAGCTACTACCAACATCAGTTTATGTATGACCGATGTCGATTCTTGCTGCCCAACACCACCGACTCTGTTGATTTGCACATGACCGACGTTGGTGCATGTCTGTTCGACGTCAGTTCCTCCTAATCGATGCTAGTACCTGTGTTCACCTGTGAGTGATGACTTTTTACCCATGAGCTCCTTTTGGATTGAAACCCTATTCAAATTAACATAGACTTGCTCAGAATAATTCAGTCCCCTCAGCTGATCTCTGTCTGTCATCTCCTCCAAAACACCAAGGCTTTCCAGTTCTTAATTTTGTCAAAGATATCTATCTTCCACTTAAGAACATGCATTCCCCTCCTACATATGTGACCAAGCCTACAAAGCCACATCTCTGCAACAGAAGGTGAATCAGTAATATAAGTAGATAGATAAAGGATACCTACTTTCTTACCACCATCTAATTCAAGTGCATCCGCTGTGAGAGTTATTGTGCATCTCCCATCACCCAACTTTCCTAAAGAAATTAGACTCATCTCCAAGACTAGGACCTACATGACCTCCTTCAACACTTGTGTGTTATCCATCTGCAATTTCAGCTTCACTTCCCGTTTGCCAAACATTTGACAAGGCTCACCAGCTCCTAAATAAATCTCTCCAAAGTCTCCAAAGACATACCCATGAAAAGATACTCTATTTTGGGCTGCATGGAAAGAGGCAAAAGAATCTGTAAACCAAAATTCTACTTTATCCAGAGCAACCTGTGCAACAATCCTTGTAACATCTGCTTCTACATGCTGATCTTCTACTGACCAACAATATTCCTTTACCTGCTCTTTCTTTCCATCAATCTAACCATTTGTGCTATTCAGTTTCTCCATTCGTAGCTTACTTTCTTCTACCATTGCTATACTCCCACTCAATCAAAAACCCCTATGAGTACCCTATAATCAAAACACACTAACCAGATCAAAAACCACCTGTTAGTAACCCAACCAAAAGCTCTGATACCACTTGTTAGGATCCTACTCCTCAATAAGAGTATATATGATTACCTCTTGTATTAGCAACTAAACACGGAATTTAACCAGAATGATAAGTAGCTAGAAATATGAAACAACACAGGGTATGAGAGACAATACACAATTGTATTAATAATCACTCAAAAGAAAATACAATAAAGAAGATGCCACACTTCTTCTTCCCACTCCTCTAGAGCTCCCACACATCTAGGGTTCACCTGTAATTATCATCCAACACATCACTCTTTCATCATGGTCACAACAATCAACTCTAATATAGAGTTGTTGTTCACCTCCACCAGTCAGTAACAACACTGCCAGTACACCAAGTACATAACTGTACTTCAAGTAGATCTCCCTTTCCTTGCTGCCACCTGCAAATCAACAGACCTTACTTACCATGTAGATATCTCTACACCCTGAAGAACCCTTGTCCTTGCCTCACCAAGTCCTTATGATTCTTCAACCAATACCCTGGTGGATCTCCTAGTAGAACTTGCACAACCTGCAACTCTCCCTGATTATACACACTCAGCACTCCTTTAGAACTAGGAGGAACTACTCTAGCTCTCTCTTCAAGCTCAATGGCTTTCTAGCACACTTTTACAATATAGCCCATGAGTCTATTATATAGATCTCATGCATAGAATAATTAGACTTTCTTAATTACAATAATTAGACATGCAACTCCAAGACTATAATTAGCCTTTAACATGCAAACTGACAATCCAAAAATAGACCTGTCTGGAACCCGCATGCAAACTGCATGCACACACAGGTTGCCGACGTCAGCTCCTTCCTGACCGATGTCCGCCGACTTATAACCGATGTCGGTTGCTTTTGCACTATAATATGACTGACGTCAATTGATTAGACCAATGTCAGTTGCCCTGCAACTCGTTTTGCAACTCAACAATCCTCTGCAACCTCAGCAACCTCCTCCATGTCTGCATCAGTGAAGCTTTTAGCTCCACATCCTAACAAGTGAATGACAAAAGGGGTAGGTTTGAGGATAGTAAAGGAGTATAGTTCATATGAGGTAGTGATAGAGATTAATACACAGGTGAGGGAAAATATAAAAGACCAAGAATAATAGAGGCCATATAAGTAGTAAGGTTAGTCTTAAGAAAAGCTAGGAAAAAAGGCATTAGAACTAGGTGAAGGTGAAAGATTAGGTTTATAGGTATAGGTATTAGAGTGAGAAATTTTTAGGGATTTATGAATGTTTTTATTTGTATGAATTATACAAGTATGAACATTATTAGTTGTAGGCCTTAAGTGAAATCAAATTATATTGATGATCAATTGAAATTTTTTAAATGGGTGATGACATAGACAAAATAGATAAGAGTGTTATCAATTATTGCCACTACACACAATCAATTAAAAACTTTAATTTAAAAAATATGGGAGATCGGAGATTTACATCATTGAAAAGAATAATATTTTAGTCCTCATTTGTGTACAACATTAAATATGAGACATGAAAGATAATAGTTTGGAAGACAAAAATGACACTATATGATAACTTCTAAATTAAAGCTGAATATAAATTATATGGATTAACATAATTTAGATGAAAAATCCAAAAAAAACATTTAGGCACATGTATAATGTAAGTAATACATAGATTGCCATGATAAGCGTAAAAAAATCAAAACATCTACCATTATAGTATCTAATGTTTGGTGAATTTCATATATGCATATATAATGCTAAAAATGTGTACATTGCCATATAGGCATACAAAAAAACACATCTCATGTAATACATCGTAATCATAAAATAACCTCCCTCTCTTTGCCTTCATCTAATAACAACTCCCTAGGATGCCCTACTATTAGATGGAGATCCCTCTGATGCCTTTGATTGATCCAATTTTGTATTGCCGATACTACACTCATAACTTACCTACAACTGAAACTTGTACAAATACAAGTATTATTAAAAAATTAACATTAAACTACTTGTTAAGAAATTAATTTTAAACTAGAATAAAAAATCATTTAAACATGCACTTACTACAAGCATGCAGTCTTGATCAATCTATTTTTGATGCTCAAGCAAGTCACTAGAAGGATCAACTATTTGAATAGGCATCCAAAATAGAGAATAAAGATGAGATGCTACCCTACTAATCATCTGACTAAAACTATCAAATGTCATGGGAAAATTGTGCATATACAATACATTCACATAAGTTATTATTTTCCTCGAGTATGTAGTAAACTTATTAAAATAATTCTATTTTCACAATTTAGAATTACAAGTTAATATATACCTTTCTTAGGGCCTATATAGGTGACATTGCAACATGAATGCCTATGCTTGTCTTATCTCATAGTGATGGAGGAGTGTATACTTGATCCATCAATTAAATGTAAACAAGGTCTCACTTACTTTTATAAAAAGTATCAAAGATATACATGGATTTTTTTCTCCTTTATTAAACCAAGAGTGTATTTAATAACATTGTACTTGAATTTTAAGATCCTTGATAGATAAATTAACTTAAAATTACAACACAAATATATATAGACTAAATGTATAGAGATCATAATATTAACTCAAAATTTTATATCTATATACATAAAAGGTGTCATCCTAACAAAGATAGATGTAGTAGTGGATGGGCTAGCATTTGGATATGAAAATGTAAATAATGGTTACATTAAATCAAATGTTGTAAATGTCAACTATGATGATGAAGGCACCATCACCTCCTTGGACATAAAAATTACATATATATTATTCAATTTATATGTAAATAAATTATTAGTTAAATTAAATTTTCAAATATAACTCAAATTTAACATGACATTTATATAAAATATACTTGCATTTGGGTAGTGGATGATGTCTGCACACAAAATGTGTATTCCAAAAACTCATTACTCATAAGTATATTATCCAATCCATTTAAACCACCACCACCAACATCAGAAGGTTTAGTGCATATAGCTCCACAAGCTATTTAAGGGTGGGATCAAGTATCCACACTAGGTGGCTTATCTCTAGCATCAGTCTCTAAGAGCCAACTCGTACGCTAAACAAGTGTATCAATGAGTGAAGTAAGTGAATACAGAGTGTCAATCTCCATGACCTACAAAACTATAGAGGGTATCTCAATTTCAAGTAGATTTTGGATACAGATCTTTGTGGGTTGATTAGACACACAACATACACCTGATCATTCCTATGCAGAGCCTTTTCCTTAGCCCTAAAACTCACTATAATCATAATAGTTTGAAATATTATTAACTACAAACTCATTTTAGAGTTTCCTGAAAAAATAAAATGGGTCCTTGTCATTGTCATATGGTGGATAATCAAACACCATCCACCATCGGTCCCATAAATTGACTGTGATTAAATTATGTTGGCAGTGATGGATTGGAAGACATTTACAAGTTACTGAAAATGGTGCATTGGTGGATAGGCCAATTATGGATAAAGGCATAATAATATGTCTGAATTTTCATCATAAAGAGGCTACATACACTTTCATCTTCTCCTCCAAATATATCAAATTTGGGTCATTGAAATTAATCAACAAATATGTTTTAGACAATATATACAAATATGTCGTGCATATGAAATTTTCTAATTTTTCTAAAAAACATTAAGTATTATTTAGGATTTATTTTTTATTTTTTTTCTAGCCGAATAGTGGGACATAGTATTATACTTTGACCCCAATGAATAAGGCACAAATGGAGAGTTTTGATATGTCTTTATTCTTGACCTCACATGCTGACAATTTGTCAGCATAATAAGCCCTAAAAATATACGGATCTGAAGTCCATATGTTAATTTAACTCATTATAGAGTCAATTTGACCTAACAATGACTCTAGGGAATTGGATAGATAGCTACAATGGGTGTTGGTGGAAGTGGGATCCCTCATTCTCCTAATTAATTCTTTAATTTCAATTTTATTTTCCATAATGTGGTCACCTAGACTCTCTTCACTACTAGGGGGATTTTGTGAAACTATAGGAGGGTTAGGTGGAGGCTAGGAGGAGGGCTTGGCTAACGAATAAGACGGTTATATTGAGGGTTAGGAGGGATAGACTTAGTAATAGGAGGGTTAGAAGGATGGGGTATTCAAAACAAATAAATTACCAATCAAACAATAAAAATAACAAAAAAATACTAAAATTTAGGGTTAATAGGTGTAAATTTTGATCACTTAGCTCTTTTATGTGAAGACATCATCAATTACTTGATATGTTGAGATTATTAGGATGAATTACTATAATATTTGGCCTAAGGAAAACCATGATCCCATAGTGGAGGAGAGTGAGGGGAATAAAGAACTCAAATGCAAAATGAAGAAATTTTACGTTCAGATTCACTTTTTTATTTTATCGTGGTAAACAAAAGGAACACAATCACATTATTGGTTTTAAATAACATGATCACAATGTTGTTTTTAAATAAATTGATGGTGTTATTTAATAACGTGATCACGTTATGGATTGGTAATTACTAAGCCCTAATTGAAATAATGTGATCACATTATTTTAATAATGCAATCACCTTATTTTAATAACAAGATCACATTATTCAATAACATGATCACATTATGATAAATATCCATAGAATTGTCCCCTAACTTTGTGCACATACCCAAAGCTAAAACTCTCATGTCTTATTGAGAGGATTTCAAAATGTTAGGGACATGTGTTGATTTTGAGCCATTATTTCTAGAAAACATTTTTTTATAACTAATGTTATCCAACAATCATTTTTATCTACCATTTGTTTTTCAAATGGTGCCTACACAATGGGACACTCTCAACATTCCTTAAGGGGACAATTGTGAATCCTATGGCCAAAATATTGGCAACTCAAACGAGTGTTTAGGAGACTTAAGTAGGTAACTTTATGTGAGAAGTTGTTCATCCCTGCTTGAATTTCAATGGACTCTTTCAAGTCCTTATTGAAATCAACCTGACCCAAACATGCCTATCGAGGCTTGTAGAGTAAAATTTATCTACCTCATGGCAAATAACCCACCCTACAGTTTTAACAAGCTCATCAAGAAATGCCCTTAAAGGAAGTAGAAACTTGGATGTTCAATCTAGAAAGGCACCTTAAGGGAGGTTTGTTCATAAGCTTTGAAATTACGAGCCCAAGGGGACATAATCATTATATTTGTTCAAAAACTTTAAAATTACAAGTCTAAGAGGACACAATCATGATGGTATTTACTAAGAACTAGTAGCTTGACTTGGAAAGGTTGGCTTGGACATGAGAGGGCTCCTTGAAGAAGAAAATAAAAAATCCCTTGATGAGGTTATGGATACAAATGGTCTAGGAACCCAAAGGTTCCCAGTGATGAAGAATCGATGCATTAAGGGATTCCTTATGGAGACATGACTGACAAAATAAGAAATAAAGTAATTATTTTCAAATTACTTACAGATATTATCAACAATATTTACTTTTAAACAAACATTAGTTTGAGGAGGATAATCTGAATATGTATCTGATCATAAACTTTTAAGATGAATTTTTGAACTAATTTTGATAACATCATTGTTTATAACAATAGTTTCATCAAATTAGTCAAAAAATATTTAAAAAATAATAATCTCTCTAAATTTTTTTATTAATGCATAATAAATATGTGCTTAATCTTGATAGTGCTCCAAAATTAATTTGATAACAAAATATAAGAGGGAAACAAATTAAAAGAAGATAAAGACCAAAGTGCTTAATAGTTAATGAGATTTCATGTTGAAGAAAATATGAGAAAACACTTATCCATGCTAATACCATGAAAAATAGAATGAATGCAAAATTATATTGAGCTCACGATGACTCAAATTACAGGTTCCAATGATAAAGGATGAGTACAAATGGCTTTGTGTTCTTAAAATCGCCTTATGGAATTTAATATAGGCACCTAGGCATAGCCACGTGTATTGATATAACATTAAATTTAATATGATTTACGATTCTAGTTTAGATATATGGGCAATTTTTATGGAATTTAATACAGGCACATAAATATGGCCACGTGGTATTGATATAACATTAAATTTGCGATGCTTTATATTCTAATTTAGATTTTTGGTTACTTTAGTTATAAAAATAGTTTTTATTAAAATTATGATATATATATATATATTATAATTATTTTTGCAATTTTTTTAATAACTAAATTGAAATTTTCTATCATTAATCAATAAAAAATATTTAAAAAAATAGAAAAAGTAAATTAATATCTATCAAATTTTTGTAAATAAATTTATTTTAAATATTATATATATATATATATATATATATATATATATATATATATATATATATATATATATAACTTCTAAAAATTTATATTACAACCTTCTATAATTTAAAATTATTATAAATTTATCTTTATATTTAGCACATGTAATTGGTTTTAAAATTATAATTATAATAGGTTATTTTCATTATAACCTAACTCTTGATTAAAATCATGAAATTTAATGTCGTTATTTTTGACACAATAAATTAGATACATCACCAATTTACACATTCACATCTTTAAAAAATGTCAAACTCTATTTTTACTAAACATATTTTGGTGCCTTTTACATTAACATTGAATAAAATCATAAACTTTAATGTAATTGCTTTAAGCTTAATAAACTGGATTCTTCACGAATTTGCACATTCAGATCTTTGAAAAATGTCAAAATTTATTTTTACTAAATTTTTTTTTGGGTACCTTGTACATTAACATTGAACATATTGTAATAATGTTGATAATGATTTACCTCTGTTGTGAATATGGTACATTGATTATATTGCAATAAATTTGATAAATATTCACATGGTTAGAATAATAGTATGCCAAACGATATATCTTTACATTGTATGTATGTATGTATGTATGTATGTATGTATGTATGTATGTATGTATGTATGTACGTACGTACACACACATATAATTTGATTTTGTATTGTTTTAATTTAAATCAATGAAGAGATATAATGATAGTTAAATTTCTTACTATTAATTTCAAAGTTAGTAAAATTAAAATTATAATATTAAAACTTTTGAATATTTTGAAAAAAATATTTTTTTTGGATTAATAAATTAAAATATTATTAGATGGAAAGTGTTTTTTAATCATTAATCACTAAACAAAGATTTGTCTCACTTAATATTTGTTTGGTACAAAATATTAAATTTATGTAGATATTTTCATAACATAATTTTCCTCCTTGTAGTTGTTATATTTTAGATAAATAATCCTTACAAATATGGTTCTCCATCATATGAACATGAATATAAAAAAAAAATTGAGGAGAAGTGAAGGTGATGATGATTTTAAGGGTGGAATTTTCATGAAAAAATACATGCGCATGTTCTCTATATATTTCCAATAAAATACAATTATATGAGGAGATGAAGAGCGTTGAGCATGTATTACAAGAGTTTGAAATATCATTTTCTTACAAGGAGTGGGGGAAATTTAACCTACAACATCTCGCGCCATAAATAACTGAAGAAATCACATTTATCATGAAATAAGTGGTGTATCTTATTCTTTGGTCAGAATTATAATCTCCATGGGGAAACTATTTCAATGTTCATGGCTTCATCAGTCATATATAATAATATAGTAATAATGTAAATATTACTATAATATTTGTAGTTATATATATATATATATATATATATATATATATATATAAATATATATAATGTGAATGTTTATTTCCCATATTAGTAGTATTGTACCATTGATTCGAGTCACACATTAGATGTGAATTTCTATTATAATCAAATAAATGTTCATGTTATGCCTCGTCCACTATTAACAATAGAAAATAATCAATCAAAAATGCCACCACCCTAAATGTTGTAGGCCCTTTACCAATCATGTAGGTTATGTAAATCCACTTGTTACTTTGAATCTATGTGTAGTATAAAATATGGTATTTCGATTGTAGAATATCACCTAAACTCCTTTACCATTCCATGTCACCATCACCACCCATCTCACTTTGAGTCTTTCACCACTTGTATGTTCTTGATGGCTTTACCCTTCCTCACTACTTTAGCATTGCTCAAGCACACTAAAACGAAACATGTCTTCTCCATATAACATATTGGTACGTCATATGAAGAAACAAACAACCTCATTTTCTGCTAACACCTCCACTAAAAACACAAAAATATTATTGCTCAATCCTCCTCAAATAAAAAATAAAATAAAATTAATAATCATATATTTAGGGTGAGTTAAAATTACTAATTTACATTTTTTCATTTTAAAAACCCAACATTATTAAAATGAAAAATTACATCCCTTCCAAAATTACTTACACATTTAAAATGATTCCTAATAATATAAATTTATAAATATAATATTTAAAATTTTGAATATTATCAATATCATTTTAGACGTCTTTAATGACGTCTTTGTAACGTGGCATTGCTATTTTTTAAAGTAAACCGAACCGGGATAGTGAAAAACCTCACAAAACTCCACTATCTATTTTTATATGTTTTTAATTTAGCGATTTAGACGCTCACATGCAATTATTAGCGTCGCCTAAATAATAAATGCAATATATGTAACCTTCCCCGCGGGTCGTCATCAAGAAGAAGACTGCACTCGAGCAAGGGAAGCTGCACAATTTGTCGTGTAATAAGAAGATTCTATGAGGCAGTTGGGATTAAACCACTTTTCTATTTAACTCGTCTTGGCAGTCAATTGTTAAGATGACCAATCTCCATTGATATGATGGTGACTTAAGCATTTCTATATCACGGTAGATAATAAATTAGGGTTCATGGATGGAATCCTATTACAGTTGGAGGCAATGGAAGAAAATAAAGGATTCTATACCACCCTTGACCTTGACGCTAATCTAGTGCCTAGCCAAAATGCTGCCACTCATGATATCAGTATGATGGAAGAGCCTCATTTTGAGCCTTTTCTTCCTGCTACTCCTTACAATATGGAGGCCTTTTATGATTTAAATGACCACCACTGCATTTATTCGTCTCCTCCCCATACTTTCTCCGCCTTCACCACATACATAAAACCGGATCCAAAGGCAGCTGTATATTATTCATCGGACGGCCAGATTTTGCACAAGACGTGTTTCAGGTTTTTTAGGGAAATTGAGGAAAAGAGAAAATCAGAAAACCGGATGTCGTGTCTAAAGGCTCCTGCTCCTGCTCATCCCGAATCAAATGCCGTCTTTGAAAAGAAGTCGGCATTTGAGCATATGATAGCAGAGCGGAAGAGGAGGGTCAAACTGAAACAGCACTTTTCAAATCTTTTCTCTCTTCTACCTCGAAATTCCAAGGTATTGTCACGATTATGTTTGAAAGCAGTTTGTTGATTTGAAATATATTGGAATTCTCTGCTTCTGACTTTTGAATCTCCTATTTGCAGAAAGATAAACTTTCAATACTGGCGAATACCGCAACCTATTTGACCGAATTAAAACATCGTGTTGCTCAATTGCAACAACGGAATCAATCATCGGAGGAATCCACCTTAGATAACAAAGCAGGAAGCCATAATTCAGTGGGCACGGTTGTTTACAATAGCGATGAAGTTATCATTGAGAAATCTAAGGGTATCCCCTGCCAAGTAAATCTCAGAATTAGAGTGGAAATAAATCTTATTTCATGCTCAACAGGTCTGCTTATCAGTATACTAGAAAAGTTGAGAAGAGAGCAATTGGAGGTTCTGTCAATCCACTCACAGAAGGAGGCTTTTCAATTTAAAGCCAATATTCTCATAACACCTAAGGTATATGGTACTTTAGACTCTTTGAAATATTCTGTATCAAACTTATCAATTGGCACTGTTTTTAGAATTGTTACTATAGTCTGAGAAAAAGTACCTAGATCAAGACCTAATTCAATCCCTCTTTTTCATCAGAATGTGAAGAACCCGGGATGGGATGCTTCCAAGTGGAAAACAATTGGCGACATATTGAGATCCTCTCTCAACAAATGATCTTAGTGAATTTAGATTCGGTAAGGAGTCATGATGTGCTGAAGCTAAGAATTTTATGCTTTTGTCTGTTGGAAAGCCATTATTACATAATTCATCTCGTTTGGCATCCAGAAGCCGTCTGGAAACCCATAAGGGAAACCAGCTATCAATAAGGAATAATGAAACCTTGAATAAGGTATATAGTTTATAACTGAGTTATCATGAGTAGAAATTTGTGTAAGCCTTGAATATGGTAGACGATTGAGATAGTATAAAGATTTCAAGAGAGAAGCTATCAAGACTGCATAATAATGGAGAACGAAAGAAAACATTCTATTACTATTTGGTGTATGTCAGAACTAAGGGCTCCCTTCCCACAAAAAAAACTTCCTGCCTGTGGTTTTTGTTATTATTTTTAATATTGATTAGTGTATTAACCTGTTTTTTTGGGGGGGTTTATTTAAAAGCAAGCTTAGTTTGTGGGTTTACAGTGCTAGCCAGTAGGAATATCAAAATTACTTCATTTATTTTTTATTCGTGGTATTGAAATAAGGGAAAATTCTATTTTAAATTAATTTTAAAATTTATTAAAATAAAAAGTTGTTTTATATATTGTACATTGATATATTTAATTGTAAAGGAGTTTTCATATTGTGATTAATTATTATAAGATAAAAGTTGGATAATAATATATTATAATATAACAACTATTAAATAATATTATATCAACTATAAAATATTGTGTTTCGATTATTTCCACTTTTCCTCGAACTTTTTATGTCTATGAAGTAAAAAAGCTTCAAAATAAAAATATTAGTATTACAATGAATATATAATGTCTATACCCTTTTTTTATTTTCCATGATCCCATACAAAGAAATGTGCCACTTCATAAGTTTTGACGTGCACACACAATGGCCATAAAATTGCATGATATGTGTGTTTAAATATTATAATGAATCAAGTTTCATTATTTTTCAATGATATATAGTTTCAAGTGTATATAGATAAATTTAATGTACTATACATATTTGTAAGTTGGGATATTTGTTGTTGTAATATAATCACACTGCATTAATGTAATGGTGAGATGATTGGTTCAATATATTATAATTCATTGTCTACCTGATGCTTTGATCTAATCTCTGAAAATCAACAAAAATGAAATGAAAAGATATAACAAAATCAAGAAGGGAGAATATATATTAGAGCACCCCAAAAAAGGATAAAATGAAGAGAGATAAGAAAATGAAGAGAGGAGGATGCATATTAGAGAATCAAAAAACTATTAGAGATTATTAGAGTAGCTTTGAGTGACAGTTTTGTTTATTCTAACATGGCGGTCGCTTGGACAGAGCAAAATGGAAATTTCTTCGCCCGTGGATTGAATTTTTTTTAAGAGTAGCTAAATTATTTTTGGAACTAGAATTTTAAAAATATCAATTGTATATTTTCTCTGAATATTATCCCGGGCCTGACTGACGGACGTGATACTAAGTAACCCGAGACCTCCCCGTCAATGACCAAACACCTTATCAGCTATGGTAAACCACCCGCAATGATGTTAAAATGTCTTCCACATATCTGAGTCAATTTTCGAATGTGCCGGCAACTTAAGCGCTCCCTGTTGAGAGCTTCATGTGAGCAAAAAAATTCTAAGAATATAAAGCAGACACTGCAAATTTTCAACAACCTCCACTCCTAGAAAAATTACCCATCTAACTGTTTTTTTTTAAAAAGCAATTCACGTTATGGCAAAACAATAGCTGGTTTAGCTGAATATTTCTAAATATATAAAATAAAACACTCGTCACAAAAAAGACAGAAAATAAGAAAGATGTAATACAATGTATTTATTAAATTATATCTGAACATACTTTTTAATAAATAAATCATTTCAAATTTATTTAATTAATAAAAATAAAATAACTTATATGAAAATAAACTAAATTTATTTAAAGTCTCTAATGATTTTATTATTCTAAAAATAGTTTCATTGAATGTCAAATTGACTATTAAATAAATTGTATGTTCTATTAGATGACTGTATCTCTGTAGAACTTAGACTCAACAACACTTTAACCAACTTTCTTTTTCTTGATATTGAGTGGAATAACAATTTAATCTCAAAGTTTAAAAAATTGACCTTTTGCAACAGTTTTAGTGAAAATATCTGCAACCTATTTGTTAGTATTTATATACTTCAATTTGACACCTTTCTTTTGAACCAAATATCCAATAAAGTGGTACTTTAAGTCAAAATGCTTCGACATGTTGTGATAGACTGGATTCTTGGCTAGTTTGAGAGAACTTTCAAAACAAGCAGAAATTTTTCAATTAACTAGTCCTGCAGATTGTTCAAATTTTGGGGATTTTATCCTGAAGGAAAGTAGTACGTCTGGTCAAAATTCCTTGAAGTCCAACTTTGCTGCTCAGAAGGCTGCGACAGTGGATAGAAACACAGGTCTATCAGAAGCAAGGGAGCCATCGGTACAAGCAAAAAAGAGACCACAAACTCAGACTGGGGATGTGGAGCCTTTTCGGCCTGGTTATAGGCCACAAACTCATCCATCTTGGCTTGATTATGTCAAGTCAACTCAACCAGTGTATAACCATGCATTTCAATCAGGATATGTCCAATCATCTTCGCAGTTTCCTAGATGTGTCCAGCCGTCTCATGGCAGTCAACTTATGGTTCCATCAATTGGACCCAAAGTTAAGCACTTACACACGCAGAATATTCAAAGAGGACAAATTTCAGAGTTTTCTTTGAATGAAGGTTATGGTTTCATTTCTTCTCCTTCATCCAGCATCAAGGATGAAGTCCAGAGTATCTATTTTAAATTCAGCAATGTTTCAAACACAGAAATAGGCCTGATTGACCTTCAGGTTGGAGACATTTTAGAATTTACCCTGAATTCTAGCTCAAAGAAGCTATGCGAAAACCATGCACGACTTTTGAAATATAGCCAGAGAAGCTACGAAGTCTTAACAATTTATATGGCTAAAATTTTGAAAGAGAAGCCTGGAAGGGTGTTGCGAGAAGTCACGAAAGCACCAGCTGGACTTATTTTAGTTTTGGAGACCAAGAGAGTCATTCAATCTCATTTCTTCGGTATTGAAGCTGGGAAATCTTCTGTTTACCCAGGAAGAAGCATTTTTTGCAAAGGGCAAGATTAAAGCAGTTCTACAACCTGTTCTCTAGAACTGCATTCTTAAGAGAACCTAGTGGTTTACAAGAATATATTAGAAGTATGCAACTTTGTTAACGGAGACAAAGAAGGAAATGGAAGACTGTTGTTCAAGTAGTTTGTTTTCAGCTCACAGAATACTGCAAGGACCTCGTTGTTGATCTCTTAGAGGTGCTTAGAGTCATAGTTCAATCCAGAAAGGAAGATAATACTCCATCCACTCCTCAATTTCTTATTGAAGTGTTTTCAATGCTTACATGTGGCAAGTCGATTATTCACAGGAATTTCAATGGAATAAAGTTTGCTTACATCCATTAGATTCAGAGATTAATGCTGCATCTGAAAATACTGGATACACGGTTGTTTTGAGAGGAGATTCAACACTTCGTGGGCATTTTCCAGGGGAAGCCGATGCTACGACATCATTAATAGGAGACATAGATGCATGGGTTATTTGCGACTTCTTTCTTTAGGGTGGACGATACACTATTGCCAATGTACATTATGTGGCAGATGGCAACATACTGGTTCCTGTAGGAAATATTGAATTCGCCAAAGATGCTACTTTTGGTTACAAATCCTCAAACCTATGTCAGTGGAAGTTGAATGGAGAAATCATTCATCATGAAGAATATTTTTCAGGGAATATTAAGTATAGAGTCGGGCACAATCGAGCCAATTCTACAGGAAATTGAATATAAACAAAAAAAGCAACTTCAGGTTTACATTTGGACAAGAATCAGAGATAATGGTTTGGAATCCTGGGATTTGAAGAACGGTTCAAGTATTGCTTGAGGACAAGCATTTTAAGAAAGGGCGGACTGTAATGTCCCTTTTTATAAATTAACTTAATCAAAGGACCCAAAGCCTATTTTTATTTCTTGTGCGCTAAGAAGAGAGATTAAAAAGGAAAATAATATTATAATAATTCATTAAGTTGTCTAAAAGGTACTTTAAGTTACAACTTAAAAAATAGGGCCACTTAGTGTATGATTATTGAATGTGGGCAAAAAACTAAATATTAGATACATGGGCAAAAATGTAATTAACAATTACAAGGATGGAAAAAAGTGAATATTAGATTAAAAGTAATATTAATTACTTTTAGTGTTTTGGATGAAAAGAGCTTATTAAAAGAATTGATTGAAAAACGTGAAGAATCAACATTCATTTGAACACAGTTACAAAATCCTTGTTTTGTAGGTTTAGGGCAAAAACTTCAATATTTTACACAGAAAAAAAACCCTCATGTGCACAGGCTTAGGGATGAAAACCCTCAAACTCATTTGGTAATTCCATAATCACTATATGTTGATTTTGTTTTTCACATATTTCTTCTAAAACCTTTCAGAGTCATAATGTTTGTGTAGCTACTGAAATGACAACAATATATTCTACTTATATAGATAAAAGAGCAACCAAATTTTTCTTCTTTGAGCTCCATATAACTAAAACAATATTGAGAGGAAAACAACTCCCAGATCATGTTGACTTTCAGTCATCCAAACTACCTCCCCAATCAGAATCACTAAAATCAAAATGTTCAAACCTTTTAGTAATATAATAATTAATTCCAAAGCCAATATTACCTTTCACATACCTCAAAATCCTCTTGGTTTCCTTCATATAGATTTTAGATGGCTCAAACATATACCTTAATACAAGAAAAATTGAATAAGTAATTTTTGGTTTTGTGTGAGTTAAAAACATTAAGATTCCAACAATAATTTTGTAAGCTATCTTATCAACTCTTTCGACACCATCTTATCTACATAGCATAAATCCATGAGTAGTTGGAGTGGAGATTGGTTTATAATCAACCAAATTGAATTTATTCAACATATCATTTGCATACCTTGATTAATAAATGAAGATGTCATCTGTGTACTTTGATGAAGCCGTATCCCCAAAAAGTATTTCATGAAAACTAAATCTTTTATTTCAAATTCATTCATCATAGTTATTTTGAATTCATGCTTCATCTTAGAATCACTGCCCATATACCACAAATCATCAACATATAAACTTATAATAATTATATCATTACCTTCTTACTTTTAGGTTCAATTTTGCTTCTGTTGAATCAATTTTATTAATAATATCCATCAATCCTAGCATACCATGCTCTGGGTGCTTGTTTCAGGCCATAAAAGTCTTTTTTAACTTATAGACTTGCTGTTATATACCTTGTACTAAAAAATTTGTTAGTTGTTGTACATAAAATTCCTCTTATAAGTACCAATTCAAGAAGGAAATTTCACATCCATATGATGTATGCTCCATCTCTTTTGAGCTTCTAGTGAAATCACCATTCTAGTAGTCTCTTATCTTACAACTAGTACAAATGTATACATCTTAAATTTGTCTCTTGTCACCTTGTTTAGTGTGGATATGAATGTTTCCTTTACCCATGAAGAGGACCTTCTAATGTTTTCTCATCTTCACTTTTGATTTGATTGAGTCATCTATGTTATTAAACATCTCTTTAGTTTCACTCATGTGTTTTCTACAACCACTATCCAAATACCATATCTCTCTACTAATTTGCTCGTCTATATTGCATGTTATGAACAAGTTTATACCTTTCTCATTTCTATTAGTTTTATCTTCTTTTTCCATGGATAAACTTGATCTTTTCCTATTCAAATCATACTCTTTCTACACTCAGTAGCATAGTGTCCACACTTATTTCAATAATATCATTATACATTTGAATTTTCATACCTTTATATAGAACCACCTTTTGAAGTGTTGTTTCTCATTCCTCTTCCTCTTCCATATGATTCATGATGATTATGTCTTCCAACTTCTTGACTATTGAAAATTCTTCTTCTACTTCTATTTCTTGTTCCTCTCCCCTTGCCTCGCATATTCATATTAGCCTAGAAGGCTTGTTCATGGGAAGAGGTGTCTTCCCTATTTTAACTTTGTTAATGGGTTTACAAGGAACCCATCATCTTATCAAATTTAATTTATCTCAAATATTTATAATCTTTAATTAAAACTACTATATGATCAACCCTGATTGGATGGCTCCTTAACACCTTCTCAATGATTCTATGCTTTTCAAGACTATCACCATTTGACTTAATTTGATTTACTATGCTCATTTTCCTTGTGAAGAAGTCATTGATTTACTTATCTTATATAAATTTTAGAGTCTCAAAGTCCCTTCTCAAGAACTTCAACTTGACAAAATTCACTCTGTCACTACCTTGATAGGCATTTTGTAAAATGTCCCAAGATTGATAGGAATGGGTATGTTTTGTTTTCCTTGGAAAGACCAAATCAACCAATGCCATTTAAAATTATTTTAGAGCCTTAGCATACTTGATTATATTCGCTTTCAAAAAAATTATTTGTGCCTAAGTGAAAGAACTAAATGTTGCCAAGTTTGTAACCTCAGTATATCCACCTTTTACACAATCTCATAGCTCTTGAGAGTAGAAAATTATCTTCATATTGAAGCACCATTCATTATAATTATTTCCTTCAACCATTGGAGGATAGTTCCATGAAATACTGCTACTATATCTCATCTTAAATAGAACCTAAAGTCTTAAGGTTCTAATACTAGTTGTTATGAAAGGAGGTCAAATATGCATCAATTAAATTAGTTGAGAGAATGATAAGCAAAGTGTTATAAATGCGAAACTACTGAATATTTATGGAGATAGGATAATAAGTAAGTTTACATACAAAATAACCAATTGAAAAACCAAGATAGGGGAGGTAGATCATGTTTTGAAACACACAAACAAGTATACTAATGTATTGATTATAAAATATGTAACACAAACTGATTAAAACAACCATTTACAAATAGCTATTGTTTTATTCAAACCTCATAAAAACTATTGTATTTAACTTGATACTCTATTGTTCTAACTAACTTAGTTAGATTGATGTCACTATATTATGGTTTGATTGTTTTATTTTCCAATTAAGTTGTTTCTTCTACACTGGACATATTTTCTACCCTGATGCATTCACTATATTCTCTATGGATTCATTCTTTGTTCTTTGTATTTATCCATATAGTGTGATGATTCGTATATGATTCTTGTCTTCTCTCTATTATGGTTTTCCTCTTACATTATCTCTTCTTGTCTTATATTATATTTTACCTACCTCCTTTTTGGATTGCTACTAGCTACAATGGATTACCAAAACAAGTTCAAAATTTAAATTCTGAGCATTTAATGAATTAGTTGAGTTTAAATGGTTGTAGGGGATCTATGGTGTTGGTAGTGGTAGGTGGAACAAGGTAAGAATATAATATTTTAACATTAATTTAGTTCAATTATAGTAAAATAATCGTGAATGTAGTCCCCTCGATAGGACCTAGGCCTTAGTTAAGACTGCTTCTCCAAATCAAATAACAAGTTTTAAAAGATTTTGCTGATTTCACTTCCTATAATTAATTTCTTATTTCCTTGTTCACATCTGTTCAATGTTATACATGTAACCATCAAAACAAACTTTCGTATCCTTACCTTACAAAGTTAACTTTTATATATAATATGTTTAGTTTTATACATGTAACCATCAAAACAAACTTTCTTATCCTTACCTTACAAAATTAACATATATATATATATATATATATATATATATATATATATATATATATATATATATAATCCGTACCTTACAAAGTTAACTTTTATAAATAATCTGTTCAGTGTTAAACATGTAACCATCAAAACAAACTTTCTTATCCTTATCTTACAAAGTTAACCTTTATTTATATATATATATATGGGGGTTAACTTTGTAAGGTAAGGATAAGAAAGTTTGTTTTGATTCCTCACTTATGTCTTTTGTTTTTTCTTGATAGGTCGAGTTCCATTATGATAAATAAAATTTAATTCATATTTAATATCTAAAGAGATCGATTTCAAGCTTAACAACAAATTTTGGCTTTTATTAATTTCGATTTAACCAATAACTCCATAAGAGAGTGATGCTTGATCGGCCCATAATTATGTGGTTCATTATCGCATTGACCTACCAACTGACCCAGTCCACCCAGTCCTAGAAATTACATACTGTACTCTAAAACGCTTCAATTCATCATGCTTTCGGTTTTACATGTAGATGCAGTTCAGAAAATTGTGATTATAAATCTCGGTCCTCCGCTGAAAAGAGATACAACAATATTCCTGGTAGATGCATATTTGACACATTAAATTTTAGTTTACTATGACGTTTTAGGGGGCATTGCTTTATCTGTTACAAACTTAGGGAATTTTTTATCTGTATTTTATCATTTACTTTTTTGACTTGTATAATATTCACGTTTTCAGGTGAACAGTTCTGTAGTATAGATCCACATCGACTATGTTTATAAAGTAGCCTGAGTGTTAGTTTGAGTGCTGCCTTTGCTAGAAAGCTTTATCTGTAATGCTTGGAATGCAATCGAAATTTCCAATTTGGAGATGGAGCACCTTAACTAGCAAGGGCATTCGCATTTTCAGCTAACGTGTTCACGGGGTCCATCAAACAGGTCAAAGTCAATCAGTCATGTTTGGGTTAACATCTGTTAACAACATGTTAAGGCATATAACAATGATTAAGGCAAAGACAATGGTTAAGACAAACAATAACTGTTAAGATAAATGCTTGGAGTTAAGCCAAATACTAGTTGAAAAATAAAATGTTAATAATATCCATAGAACACTGACTTGTTACTTGTGCACTTTTCCTTTGTTCAAAGAGTATACTAGTTCTCTTTTTGTCATTACCTTTTTTCCCTGTGTAAAACTCTGTTCTTCATTACCCAATTCCAAAATCACAATTCGTAGGAGCATCCCTAGGTAGGCATTAGATTGGTTAGCTACAATGAATTGCATTGTTTGCATTGTTGAATCCCCAACCCTTGAACATAATATCGATTCAACATTTTAGAAGGGCATATTGGTTTAGATTGCATAATACATTTGAGTTTATTTTAACTTGACTATATTATTGACTACTTGAATGAATTAATAATTAGTTAGGGCATAATCATTCATTAAACACATAGTTTATTGAATAGTTTATTTAATTAGGATATGATACATATAATTTAGTGAACACATATGAATCTAATGCTTTATCTTTGTTGGATATGCTACATATAAAGGAATTTGAACTTTATACCTTTGTATTTTAGTTTTTTAGTTTTTTAGTGTAAAGGAATTTGAATGTATGGAATTTTGACCCTGTTGTGCATATACAATCAACTATAGTTATAACCAATATCAGTATGAGCTCAGTAATATACCATACATGCATATTTAAGCATGAAATATTTTAAAATCCTAAAATCATTCCTAAATTAGCATACTGTCAAAGGTTCAAAAAAATATCAATACATTCAATGCCTTGTTGTAAGAGGTAGAGTATAAGAATGTGAGTTATGTATGAAGTAGTAAATGGCAATGAATGAATTATGCATTCAATGAATTCTATGTAGCATATAATAATTACATAAATTATTCAATAAATTATGAATTGAATGAATGATAATGCCCTAACTAATAATTAATTCCTTCAATCAACAATATAATTAACTTAATACTTACTTATACTTTATTGATTTTATATGTGATTTTACTAGTATATTGCCTTATGTACTAATGCCCTATTCTAGGAGACAAGGTATAAGAGTGTGAGTCCTATTTCAATTAGTAATTGACATGGGTTTATATAGGGTAATTAAAAATTAGAATTTTTATTCCACAATCACTATACTTATTATGGTAATGCATGCAAGGCATTGAAATAAGCTTTTATTTTTATTCATGGTTCCCTTGTGTTTGGTGTGTAAATACTTTGCATGTCAGGTCTCTCTTACTAACATAGTTATGTTAAAATGAAATGATTGCTATGTGAAAGTTATTCTCAATTGTTCAGTGATAATTATGCTAATTTAAAAAATGGGTATGTTTAACCATTTATTGTAGGCTTGCCAAACGCTTATCATGTTCATATTTGTTGATAACTCACTCATGTTAATAATAGAAGGATCATGGAAACCCATTGAATATATTGTTGACTACTTGAACTTGTTAGATATGCTTGTTTGGGAATGATTTTAGGATCTTACCCCATTATGTGTTCAAACATGCATCCATCTTTGGTCGCTGAGCTCTTGTTGAGGGTGGTTATAACTATACCCTTAAATGGTGATATGAATGGATATTTATAGTGCTTAATTTATTGTTGCTAATATAAATAATGACACAGGTGGTGGATAACTTAGTACAATGTTTCTATGAATGTTATGTTTTTCTTATCTTAGTACTCAATATAAGTGTTTCTTGTGGTCTTACAAAACACTTATTGTGTTCATTTTTGTTGATAACTCAATCAAGTTCACAATAAAACGATCATTAAAATCCATATACTATATTGTTGACTGTTTGAAGTAATTAATAATAAGTAGGATAGAGATAGAATTTTTAAATAACATTTAGATAAATGTATTACTTTTTTATATAGGATATGGAAAAACATATATGTCTTTCATATATCTATTTGAAATGAACTATCAGTCTATATAATGGTCTATTGTTGTCCATCTTACTAAAGTCTTTATAATGCCCTACATCTTGCTTGTATGTATAATACCTTTTACATTCTATATAATGATCTATCATTATTCATCTTATTATAATGTATATAATAATTTGCATCTTGCTTGTATGTATAATGGCCTTTAGATTTTGTGTAATGGTTTATTATTTTTCTATATTGGTCCATAAAAGAAAGGAATTAATGAACTAGTTGTTTGCTTTAACATGTTGTTAATAAAATTTATCCCAACCTTGAAATGTGAATGCATTGGGTAGTTAAGGCCATTTTGTGATTTAAAATATTTAATATTGATAATGAACAACAATAAACCATTATACAGACTGATAGTTCATTGTTTACTTTCATTTATGTAGTAGGAATGATTGTTTTAGTGTTTGTGAAAGGTATCCCAAATGCTCAAGATAATTCTTAGTATTTATAATTTAAAAAAATAGACCATTATGTAAATTGAGGATCCTTTTGCACAAATTTATGAACTACAAAAAATAAATGAACAATGGAATGAACTTTCAAAAATAACCCAAAATAACCTTTAGATCACAAGCCAATTCAAGGGGGGTGACCTCTTTTGAGCAAACTCAATGTAATAGTATTTGTGGATACATTCATTGGGTCTAAAAATTTACTTAAATACTAAATCTACACTAAGAATTATTACTTCCTATGCTTGTGGGATAATTCAAATATGCTCAAAGAATGGCTTATAAATCATTTGCATCCATAGAAACTAAATATAAAGAGAAGGGTAGGACATGGGTTCCTAACATCCCCTCCCCCTTAGAAAAAAATTTATTCTCAAAACTTAAGATGTGGAAACTATTTTTGAATTTGGAATAGTGGTTCCTATGTTGCATCTTTTGTTTGTATGTCATGACATTGAATTAAGACTTATGTGATTGAGTGGGAGTGAAGTTGGTGGGTGCACTTATCTAGGACTGCTTTCAATTTGAGGAAGATAGATCCTTAATTATCAAGTTATGGTAAAACATTTTGTGCCTTAGTGGTGGTTCTAAGAAGTTTCTTCAAACATGAGACATGAAAGACTGGGTGTACTTGGGAGGAAAGTAGAATCTCCAAATTGTAAGCAACATACCAAATTTATTGGAGAACCTTATATGGCCCATAAAAATTTGAAATAATCTTATGATGCCATTATAGATTCATAGATGATTACTTGTATGGTGGTGGATGAAGATAAATCATATCATTGGGTTGAAAGGTGTGCATAGATTGGTGTTGTTCAGCCTATTGCTTCATCTAGTTATATGCTAGATGGAGATTAGGATTGTCAAGTGCTGAGAGTCTGATCTTGATGTCAAAGAGTAGTGTTTACCATGAGGGTGTATGAGAGAAGTGTTAGGGGAGATTTAACATAAACTGCTTCATATGGATTCATTTTAGTAAAAGCATGGTAGGAGGTATTATACCACCATTCTATGAGGGGAAGCCACTTTTCCCACTATTGTTGTTTTTATTTTGAAGCAAAGTAATGAAAGAATGTTTTCAAGTATTTATCAATAATCATGTTTGGTCATCTATTTGGGAGTGATACCTAAATCTAATCTTCATTTGTGTAACTATGAATTGGAATAGCTCCATCCAAAAATGACTGGTTAAAGTTATATCATGATCGAAGATGATTGAATAAGGGATGCCATGAATATGGATGATCTAACCTAAGAAAATGTGTGACCATGGAGGTTTTTGTATAGGGATGGATGAGGGAACAAAAATGACTATATTTGGAGAGGTGGTCTACCCTAACCAGGATCACTATTTTTCCTCTAGATTTAGGGATCCCCTCAATGAAATCCATATAAATATTTGTCTAGGTCCTAATAGGAATGGGCAAGGGCTTGACCAAATTAGTAATCGCCATTATTTCACTTTTGTTGCATTGGAAGGTATCACATTTGGCCCCCATCTATTTAATTTCCCCTTTCATCCCCTTCCAAAATAAGTTTTGACATGCTCACTCATATGTTTTGAGAAATCTTGAGTGCCCTGCTGAGGGAGAGTCATGAATTTCATAGAATATGGCTTGATGAAGGTCTACGATATGGAGGAGCACAAGATAACCCTTGTATTATATCATAGAAAAGTGCCAACCCATGAATAATGTGTTACTACCAATGGGTTAGTGGCCAATTTTTGAATGAGGTGGTGTAAGGAGGGATCATGTGCATACCCTTGGTGTACAGATTCCAACTCATTTGGAATGGGCATGGAGATGGTAGAAATGGAAGTTGGGTCCTCCAATGTGCATGAGAGAGCATCTACCATGACATTTTTTTTACCCTTCTTGTAAGTGATCTCATAATCATAGCCCATGAGTTTGATAACCCATTTCTATTGTGTCAGTGATGATACCCATTTTTCAAGGAAATATTTCAAACTCTAGTGATTGATTTTGATGAAGAAAAAATTCCCAAGTAAGTATGGCTTCCATTTTTGTATTCTATGTATAATTACAATAATTTCCTTTTCATATGTAGACAAAGGTAAATTTCATCAAGAAAGGGCTTTGCTAGTGAAAAAAATTGGATGACCCTCTTAGAGAAGAACAAAACCCAAGCCATTGCCACATGCATCGCTTTGGATGGTGAAAGTTTTGGTGAAGTCTAGCATGGACAAAACTTGTGTGATACACATAGCTTGTTGAGTGCCATAAATACCTAGTCAGCTGTGGCATCCCATCTGAATGCATCTTTCTTCAAGAATGAAGTCAAGGGAGTAATTATATTTACATAATACTTGATGAACTTATGGTAGTATCCTATAAGGCCTAAGAAGACATGAAATCTCTTGATGGTTATTGGCTAAGGCCAAGCTGCATGGCACTAATGTTTTTGGATTCACATAGACCCCATCATTTGAAATAATGTGCCTTAGATATTCAACTACTTCTTAACTGAAGAAATACTTGGATTATTTGGCACATAATTAATTATCTTCTAGATGTTGTAATGTCGTGTTAATATGTTGGAGATTCTCAACCCTTGTACAATTGTAAATAATAATATCATCAAAGAAAACCAAAGAAAATTGATGGAGGAAAGGCTAAAATATTTTATTCATTAATGCGTGAAATGTTTAAGGGGCATTTTTAAGTCCAAATGGAATGACCAAGAATTCATAGTGATCATCCTGAGTGCATAAGTTTGTCTTTAGAATGTCATCATCATGCACATAGATCTAATGATAGCCTAAACAAAGATCCAATTTGGAAAAAAACAATTTCCCTATGGAGCTAATCAAGAAGCTCATCAATGACTAGAATTAGGAATTTATCTTTCATATCGAGGTGGTTAAGGGCACATAAGTAAATGTAAAGACACCACAACCCAACCTTTTTATTGATAAGAAGCATTGGGGAGGAGTATGTGCTAGTGCTAGGGGGTGTAACTCTAGATTGAGGAGTTCCCATGTGAGTTGCTCAATCTCAATCTTTTGTATATAGGAATACTAGTATGATAAAATGTTGGGTGAGATGCTTCTTGGAATGAGTAGAATATGATGATATTCAAGGCATAAAGGGGGTAAACCCATTGTCTCTATGAAAATAGTTTCCTACTTTTTGAGGATGTCTTGTAAATTAGCAAGGTAGTTAGTAGTATTGGGGATCTAGAGTCAGATGGAGTGCAACTGTACAATGACCCCATGTGAGCCTTTCTTCATAAGTTTCTCCATGTGATGAGAACTCATGCTATGAGAAGATCTAGGCTATAACCCTTTTAAGGTGTGCTTCTGGGCATTATCTATGAACTGCATCCAAATCTTAGGTAAGTCCCATAGAATAGGTTCTAATGTATGGATCCATTACACCCTTAAGACCACATCACATCCTCCTAAGGGTAGGGTAAACATATTTGAATGAAGAGTGTAATGACCTGTCATGATACACACATTCTAACACTTCACTTTAAATGGAAATGTTCCCCATTAGTAATCATGACTTTAAATCTATAAAAAGGGTGTACAAAGAAATCTTCTTACTTAGAAATACAGGGATCAATGAAATTGTGAGTGATGTTAGAGTTAATGAGGATTGTGAGAGGGATATTTTGAAATAACCCCTTGAAATTTAGTGTTTGAGTGGTGGTAACACCTAATAGTGAATTTAAAGAAAACTTGGGTTGATTCTCCCAAGCCATTGAGTCCTTTCATGGACTTTATTTTTCTTGAGCATCTTAGAATTCCTACATATTGAGCTCATTTTCATGCTATGGAAGTGATTTCACGTGTATCAAGTGTAAATTTTAATTGTCACACCTATGACCCTTAACCCATTTTCATCACAATTAAAACATAATCATTTCTCTTTATGAGCCCACATCTCTACACTATAAGGAATTTGACCAGTGTGGGTGTGGTCAACCATTAGTTTGGTATGTTCTTTATGAGTGAGAAAGTGGGAGGTCGATGTTACAATGAGAGTTAATCTTTTGCTAACTTAACTAGACCCAATTCATCTGTCATATTGTTGGGATAAAATATTTTCACCTTTGAGTGGATTATCTCTTTGAGGCCACTAATAAAATAACTCTTGAAGAAGTCATATAATAACCCTTCAATATGATTAGCCAATTTCTCAAACTCAATTTGATAATCATGAAATGTTCTTGTTTGATAGAGTTTTGTGAGAGCTCCTGTAAAGTCCTAAAGTGCCGAAGGACCAAACCTCTCCATAAGTAAGGATGGAAAGGTTTTTAAATCAGGTTCATCATTCAACTTGAGATACCAATGTACCATTGGAGTGATTCTTATTCCAAGTGAAAGGAAGTGATTGGGGCTAAGTTGACAGAATAAGTATTGTGAAAGTTGAAGAATTGCTCAGCTTGATAGATCCATCATGTAGGATTTGCACCATTAAACTATGGAAAGTCTATCTTGGTCCCACATGATGTGTGGGGAGAATAGAAAATATTCTCTGAATAATATTCCTTCTATAATTTTTTGATGAAAAGGTTATTCTACTGATTTAGTCCATGTATCATATCAGTTAACTTAGTGACCTAGTTTTTTAATGTTGTAATTTTTTCCTCCATGATCTTTGTTATTTTATGAGTGATTACCATAACCAAGGTTTTTTTGGTCAATTGATAGAAAAATTCATTCTAAGACTTTGTTAATAAGGAAATTTTATAATTTGGGCTCAATCAGAAGGGGTAAATATAATTTTCCTAGTTCTTTTTGCACCTCCTGGTTAGGATTAATGAAGGCAAAGGTAATATCAGAATCATAATGGAAAAAATAGAAAATTGTCCAAGAGGGATAGAAGAGCATAAGAAGGAAAGGAACATTGTGAGAAAGTTTTGAATCAAGAGCAAAAAAACTAAAGAATTTATGACAAACCTTAAAAAATAAAAAATTGAGATTTTTGGTTAATAGAAGTGGAATTTAAATATAGACCCTCAAGGAAAATAATTGTAGAAAGGAATTCTAGATGTTATAGTAAATTTGGAGTCAATGAAACTATAGTGGAAGAGATATGGAAAAATGGGTTTTTTTTCCTACCAAAAGTATGTCAACAAGCAAGCATCTACCAACTATTCTCAACTTTGATCACTCTATTTTGTCTTCTAAAATTGAAATGTTGGATATGGGCCCCAAGATTATTCAGTTAACTAAGGGTTTTGAGGAGTCTCTTTGACCACCAATGTTGTTTAAACATGTACTTATCTCCATAAAAGTTTTGACCATAGATTTACCTCTAAGTGACAACTCTTGGTTTACTTCATTGGTGGAAAACAGTCAATCAAGATGGATCCGATTCCCTTTTTGTTGACAGGTCCTCTCAATGAGATAGCTATTTTGATATTCCTTTGGTACTCCTCATATTGAGTTTTAGGGATAATTCCCAAGTACTTCTCATAGTTATTTAGAGGGGTATTTACCCTTATCCAAACCTGTAATAAATATTTAGAAAACATAGGCAAGGAAAAATATTTTCTTAAATGGTGTAGCTCTTGAAAAACCACTACTAAGAAAAAGTCTCTAAAATCTACTTGTAGGCTGAGAAAGTGCTCTTATACCAGATGAGATGATCCTTCTTCACAGATTTGTGAACTAAAAAAAAAAACAATGAAATGAAAATTTAAAAATAACCCAAAATAACCTTTAGATTGTAGGCCATATCAAGAGATAAACCTCCTTTGAGAAAGATCAACATAATCATATTCATGGATACATTAATTGGACCTCAACACTTAAATACTAAATCTATTATAACAACTACAAGATTCCATGTAAATGAGATAATTAAATTATGTTCAATGGATGACTTACAAAACACATGTGTCTATAGTGACTAATACACTAATTATGCAAAGAGAAGGATAGGACATGGGTTTATAACATACTAAATGATGGTTTTGGTCCATTGGTTCCTTTCCTTTATGTAAAAAGATGAAATATAGTTTGAATAGAGTAGGGTTTAAAATTCCAAACTTTAAAATTCATTTAAAGTATAACTATACATTAAAAATCTATAGAGTTTAAATTCTTTTATGTATAGTATATCTGAGAATGTAAACCGTATTATATAGACAAAACAATGGTCAAGATTCAGGGAATTAACATATTGTAGTGAACGGTATTATTCACGTAATGAATATATAAATAGACTCCTTTTTTGAAAGAATGTCAATAATTAATTTATGTATACCATTACAAAGAATATAAAGGCTATGAGTTTTCCCTTATTGTGTATAATATTTTTATATTCTAGTTTGAATATACCATTCCCTTCCTAATGACTATGTATACTTGATCTAATCTATGTATACCATTACTTGATCCATTTATATAGGTATTAGTGTACATATGTATATTTTTTTTACACTTTAATTTGAATGGTTGATATTTTAACACCTGCTCTACTCACTAATCATGTATATACACTCATAACATGAAGCATGTTGGTTATACATCAATGCAATTTTTATTGAAACACTCAATCAATTTTATACTTGACTAAATTATTATAATGCCCTATGTATTGATTCCCTATTATAATAACTAATAATTCCTTATTTATTTTTTACTTGATTACACTAGTATCATGTGTTATTATAATTTCTTGTGTACTAATGTCCCATTACAGGAGGTAGACTATAGGAGTGTGTGTTTTGTTTCAAGTAGTAATTTGTATTAAATGAATTATGTATTAAATGAATTACATGTATCATATCATAATTATGTAAACTATTCAATAAATTATGCATCAAAAGAATGATTATGCCCTAACCAATTATTAATTCCTTCAACCAATCAACAAGTGAGTAAACATAAAACAAACTATGCCCTAACTAATCCTTAATTCTTTATAATAATTAATAATACAATAAACATAATAATCCTATATTATTCAATGATAATTTTGTAATTATGAAGGATGGGCATGTACAATTATTTCTTCTAGGGTTGTAAGACACTTATTTTGTTTATTTTTTTTTAAAACTCAATCAAGTTAATAATAGAAAGCTCATAGAAAACCATTGACTATATTGTTGACTACTTGAACCCCTTATGGTATGCATATTTGGTAATGATATTAGGATGTTTATAATGTTTAATTTCCTATTTTTAATGGATAGAATGAACATATATGGTGGATAACATATTATTGTGTTTCTAAGAATGTTATGTTTCTCTTAATTTAGTACCTAGTATAAGTGTGGGCTTGTAAACCACTTATTGGGTTAGTAATTGTTCATACCTCTATCAAGTTAATAATATAAGGATCACGGAAAATCATTAACTATTATCCATCCATGAAAAAGAAGATGGATAGGCCAATTAACCTTGTGAAGGGGTAAAATAATTGAAAATAATGAAAATTAAAGTTTACTTTTCCATGATTATTAACATTCGTCATGACTGAATCGATGGGGCCCAATGATGATTTAACAATCATAGTTAATGAAGAGAATCATAGTTAATGTAAAAATCAAAGGCTAATAAAAATGAGTGTAGTTAATCCCAACGCACCAAGGGTAAAGTAGTGGAGAAATGGATGACACACCCGAGTCAATGTCTAACATGGTGGTCCATGTAAAAAGCACCCATTAACTATATTGTTGACTAATTGAAGCAATTAATGTTTATAGAGAAAAGTTGGAGTTTTTTGTGAATAATGTTTATCTAGAATATAAAGGTGTAGAACTCAAATTAATTTATATGTAGTATACCCAATAATGATTATGCATTTAATTCATATGCATTCACTAAATTATATGTATCATATCAAATTGCTCAAACTAGTTAATAAACTATGAATTAAATAAATGATTATGTCCAAACTAATCATTTATTCTTTCAATATAGACAATGATTATGCATTGAGTGAATGATTATGTCCTAGGTAATCATTAATTCCTTCAATAAGGAAACAATGCAATCAACATAAAATAAACCCAAACTAATATTATTTTTAAGGATTAGATATTAAATAATGTAGATAATGATTATGCTTTGAGTGAATGAGTATGATACAAATAATCATTAAATCCTTCAAGAAGTGAACAATGCAATCAACATAAAATGGACCAAAAATAGTATTATGTTCAAGGGTAGCTATTAAACAATGTAGACAATTATTACACTTCGAATGATTATGCCTTATGTAATCATTAATTATTTCAATTAGGAAATAATACAATCAACAAAAACCAAAGTTGAACTAATATTATGCTCGATAATTAGATATTTAACAATGCAGACAATGATTATAAGTTTAATGAAAGATTATACCTTAAATACTCATTAATTCCTTCAAGAAATGAACAATAAAATGAACATAAAACAATCCCAAATTGATATTGACCTCAAGGGTTGGGTAATAAACAATGTAGACAATGATTATGCATTGAATAAATGATTATTCCCTTTGGGTAACTGTATAAAGCTGGGGGACAAAAAGGGTCTACCCATGGACATGATTTTTTTTGAAATTTCAGAATTACAAACTTCTATAGATATTTTGAGATATTTACACTCCAAATTTGAAGATGGTGTAAGAATATGAAATGCAGCATTTAGAGTCTATTTTTTAAAACATGAATTTATCTAAAAACGGTTAAGTATGAATGGGCCAAAAATATATAATTTAAAGATGAACTCCTATTTTTTTAAGAAAATAGAGTAGACAGACAACCATATAGGACACCATTTTTTGAGCAACATTTAATATTATTTGAAACCCTTTGGTGAACACATAAATAAGATCCTCTAGTTTGTGACCTATATATTTTTATATTTTTTCAATAAATACATTTTAATGAAAATGTCAAGTAAATAGTTACTTTAAAATGATATAAAAAAAATAGATAGATGCCCATGTGGCATACATAACTACCTCCAAAAAAATATATGATTTTGTTTTTTCATAATGTGTGTAGAATTAGGCCTAGTTTGTGACCATATAACTATATTTTCACTTGGATAATTGAAAAAAAAATACATGAACATGTATTAGCATCTATGTTTATGGCATGTAGTGTCATTAAAAAGGTATAGTTAGAAATCAATATAGTTTAAAACCTTAAATTAGTCCAAAAGTTATAAAAAACATATTTCTGAAAGAAGAGAGCATTCTCATTGTAATGGTATTAAGTTTTTGAATTTTACCATTGAAATACATAGTTTATTTGGTGATCAAAGTTTAATTTTGTTGTTTTTATCAATACTCTCTCACTCAGCTATAGATTGACAGGTCCCAACCTTTGGCTCAAGAATACAAGACATTCCTAAGCCAAAAGGCTTAATTTTTTAATTCAAATTCAAATAGATTGATCGTGTTACTAGCTCAATTACATTATTAATCACATTAATAACATGATTGAATTAATAACACGATCAAATTATATCTTCATAACACCAAAAAGTGCAAATTCACTCTTGAGATCAAATTTTATATAAGTTATTATATGTTCTTCACCTTCCTAATGGTGGTGTTATTTCATGTGTTATGGGAAAGGTCCCTAACCTTGGATAGTGAATTAAGGTGTCATGATATAACATTAGACTTCAAAAACTCTATGTGCTTTTTAATATGTTGACTTGACTACTTATAATTACTTGGTTTTAAGGTGTAGCTCATTATAGATTTTACCATATAACAAATTTTATCACGAGATATCATAAATTGCATTTTTTAAACCTATGGGCAAAACTTAGCATTTGAAGTACCAATATCGCTGTGTATCTATTGTAAATTAGGGTTATTTTGAACCCCTTCAACCTAATTGCATGACTATATATGTGATCTGGGGTTGATTGGATCCAATTTCATTATCTTGATTGAAAAAAATAAAATTTATTTATTTATGTGCATGTTTTACATTTATAAATTGTTGTTTTGAGCTCAATAAATTTTAAGTCGTCAGTTAATGAATGCAAATATTGATTAGTTCCATTGTGGAGGTAATTAGGGTCAAACTCAACCACATGAGCCTATTTTAAATCATATATTATGTGATTTAGAGTGAAATTAACCCTAGTGTCATGTCATATATATTTAACCAAATAGTTGATTCATTTAATCAAGGAGGCATTTGAGGCCAATTTGAACCCCTTCAAGAGTAAGATATGATTTAGGGAAAATTTAAGTTTGATTCTATCATGGATTTATCCAATTAGTCAATTTGTGCAATTAGGGGTGTGATTTGGGAAAGATTGATCCCCTAAAAAAAATTTATGGCTCAATCAATTATATAATGTATGCAACATGTATGGATTAATTGACCCTAGTTTGATCATAAATGCAAAAATGAAGGCAATTATCACAAATAGGTGAATAACCATCTCAAATTTTGTTTATTTACAATAGTGATTGGACCCTATATCTCATATCCTAAACCTTAAACCTAGGACCATTTACCTTAAACCTTCAACCCTATACCATTTACCTTAAACCCTAATACATAAGCCCTAAAACTCAAACATTTTGAATTGTAGACCCTAAACTAGAAACTAATTAGTTTATCCCAAATTAGCATCCTCTATATAGTAATAATTAGGTTCATAGGGATAAACTTGGTCAAAATTGCATCATTCATTATTGCAGATGACTTAATTGGCTCAATTTGTGATAATGTGGAGTTTAATTGAGTCTAAAATCACATTCTTTACTCAAATATCTAGGTTCAAGGAGCTCAAATTTTCCCCAATTTCCTTTATGATTATACTTTATATACCCAAAAACCAATACCCTAAGACCTAATCCCTAAATTTCCTAATCTTTAAACTCTAAACCATAAATATAAACTCTTTAGACCATGAACCAATCATTTGAACCCAAATTAACACTATTTAGACTAAGAATTAAGTTCATAGGGCTCAATTTGCCCTAAATCACATGAATGATTACCACATTTGACTTATACACTTAATTTTCATGATGACATGGTGTATAATGACAACCCAAAAACACATTCTATAATAAAAAATAGGTGTAAGCAATTTACATTGTCCTCAATTATCTTTACAATTGGACCCTATGTACACTAAACCCTAAAACTTAGAGGTCTTAAACCCCAATCCCTAAATCATAACACTATACCATATATTTTAAATCCTAAAACAATTATTTTAGCACTAATTAACATCATTTAGAGTAATAAATATGTATATACATTACCTAATCTAGCCTGAATTGCATTATTTACTGTCCCGATTGATTAATTAGTTCAACTTGTGATGATCTAGGGCTTAATTGAGACCAAAAACATAGTGTACCCTATATATATCCTAAACCATATATAGATTCAACCCTAATCCCTAATCCATAAACCCTAAACAATATAACTTAAATTATAAAACATAAACATTCCTTATTTACCAATTGATTTAGGTCTAATTAACATCCTGTATAGCAATAATTAGGTTCACATGTGATAGAGTGATTAGACCTTATATACACCCTTAAATCTAAACCCTATTCCCTTATCCCTAATACCTAAACCCTAAAACATAAATTATAATCCCTATGCCCTAATGCCCTAATCCTTAATCCCTAAACCCTAATGCACTAATGCCATAATCCCTAATTAGGGTCAAAATGAGACACATGAACCTAGTTTAAATTGTATATGATGTGATTTGGAGTGAAATTAACCCTAATGTCATGTGATATATAATTAACCAGAGATTTGATACATTTAATCTAGGAGGCATTTGAGGCCAATTTGAACCCCTTCAAGAGAAAGATATAAGATCTAAACCATATACCATTTACCTTAAATCATAAAACATAAGATATAAACCCCAAATCCTTTAAATTATAGACCTTAAACCCTAAACCAATCAATTTAGCTCAAATTAACATCCTTTATATCAATAATTAGGTTTATAGGGATTAACTTGGTAAAACATTGATTCACTCATTACCACAGTTGACTTAATTGGCTCAATCTATGGTGATGTGAGGATTAGTTGAGCCTAAAATCACATTATTTACTCACATATATAGATTTGAGGAGATCAAATATTCCCCAATTGCCTTCATGATTATACCTTATATACCCTAAAAGTTATAGCCTAAGTCCTAATTTCTAAAGATCTTAATCTCTAAACTCTAAACCATTAATATAAACACTTTAGTCCCTATACCAATCAATTTAGCCCAAATTATCATCATTTAGACTAAGAATTAATTTCATAGGGCTCACTTTGGCCTAAATCACATGATTTATTGCCCCATTTGATTAATTCACTCAATCTGCATGATGATATGGGGTATAATGAATTCCTAAAAATAAATTATATAGTCACAAGTGATGAAAATTGTCCTCAAATATCTTTATGACTGAACCTATGTAACCTAAAACTTAAACCTTATAGGTATTAAACCCCAAGCCCTAAACCATAAACTAATATGTATTTGAATAGCTTTAACTCAGATTAATCTCATGCACAGAATAATAAAGCCAAACTTACATAGAGAATTTTAATTCAAGAGAAATATATTATTTCTTCCATACTAAATTCTCTAATTAATATATTCCAAGTATTACATAAAAATATATAGGAGAATATTTCCTATATTTGAGGATTCCCAAATCCGTACAATATCTCTCCAATAAAACCTTTGAAACTCTTATAATAGAGAATGCAATATATTATTATAACATATAATAATATATCTCAATATATATATTCTAACGTAATATTGTTATATACAATAATATTTCAATTTACTAATTACAAACCTATTACTTATTTACCTCTTAGTAAATATCAACTTTACTTATTTACTTTTTACCTTCCTGTAAATACCTAAATTCACTCAATGTGAAAAATAACCCGAACATTCCCCCCATAGCTTTTACATGGTACAATATATCTTTGTTTTTGTTTTTAGCATGCTCCACCTCTATGTGTTCATGATATTGTTTGCATACATGTGTCATTGTACATATCTTCCTTCACACTCATCTATAATTAGTTTTCATAGGTTCACCAATAACCTTCAAAAAATGATTTTCTCAGGTTCACCAATAACCTTACAAACTAGTTTTCTTAGGTTCACCATTAACCTTATAGAATGGTTTTCTCAGGTTCACCATTGACCTTACAATATGGTTTTAACATGTTTACCACCAACCTTTCATCATCATTATTACAATGATTTTTTAGATCAACATTCTCCAATGTAAATATACAAAAGGGTTACATGGGAATATCAAAAGTGAAAAGTTATATACTTTGGTTCTTATTTTTTATATAACTAAAAATAATAGTAGCTACCATACCATACTAAAAAAATGAAATCTAAAAATAACACACCACACATGTCACCAAATTATTTATATGGCCCCATCATTAGTGATTGATGAGAGGTCACTAAATGAACTCCATCCTCTATGTATCCTCCAACCCGTAGTATAGGATACTACTTACTCAACTGATAAAGATTTATTTTTTAGGTGCCAGATGTATTGCTTTGTTATTAGACATCGATGTTTTGTTATTCAAGTGTTTTCTAGTTCAGTGTCTATTTTCTATTCTACTTTAAAACTCTTTCAAATTTTTATGTCTTGGTTTTTCCTATTGTGGATGTCAATTTCCACCAATAATACATCTGTAAGGCAATTTTTTTAATTTTAACAATATTTTGACAATGACTCATATTTGACATTTTGAAAATAATTATGACCTAATTTTTTTACGATTGCGTACAATGACATAATTTGCCATATATGCCAAATCTAGACTTTAAAAACTTTAAAATGGACTTATGACTAAAGACCATTTTAAACATAAATCAAAATTTGACCAATTTAAGACTGAATTAACTATTATCTTCAATAAGACAATAGTTTTGAGTGACTTAATTAGATATAAAAATTTATTTGAATACTAAACTCATAAATACCAAGACTTAAATTCCAATCTAAACAAAAACTCTTTACACTAGCTTATTAATATAAATAAAACATTGAAACTTTCAACTAACCGAATGACTTGACTTATTACAAAACTGGAAAATGATGTGCATTAACACACGTCTCTTTTGTTTCACTGAATCTACCACCATAATAAATAAAACTAGTGAAACATCTAACATATTAACATGAATGACACAGATGATCTGATTGATCAAATAATGAATAGAGAGTTTCATGATCCAATATGGTGCATGAGTGTTATCTATAAGATACATACGTAAATTGAATGATAGAGTCTTCAACTATGGTACATGATTTTATGTATAATGTTTTATGGTTTTGAGAATCTCGATGAAAATTTGATCAAAAATGATGTTTTAAACTTTGAACCATTGCATAGACAATAAGATAAATGCAAGTTGATATTGGGGGTATTAATGAACTTTAACATAGTTGTGCTTAATTTGATTCACTACACATATTTTACCATATACATGTATCTATTTTATCTTAGCGTCTTTGTGGTGAGATTAGATATATCTTAGCTAGATCACAATGTACCACCTATTGGTCTTGATAGGCTGGTATGAGGAAATGGATCAAATAAAACCACTCAAGATAGACCCAAAAATATTTTTTTATAATATTGATGATTCACAAAACTCAAACCCAAATGCTCTCCAGTGCAACTGGTAGGCTTATATTAATATAATCACAAGGTATAAAACAATAGTCAATCACCAAATAACACACTTTAGAGGATCAAGATGCACAACATAAAGATATGAATGATTGTCATGATCCATGAATGATGCCATATGCATCATAAATACTATCATGCCTAAAATCCATCAGAGGATCCCCACTCTGATACCAATTATAGGTATTTGAAGAGATTTAACTCAGATTAATCTCATGCATAGAATAATAAAGCTGAACTTACATAGGGAAATTTAATTCAACACAAATATATTATTTCTTCCATACTAAATTCTCTAATTAATACATTATGGACATTACATACAAATATATAGGAGAATATTTCTTATATCTGAAGATTTCCAAATCCCTACAATATCTCTCCTATAAAACTTATGAAACTCTTACAATAGAGAATACGATATATTGTTATAACATATAAAAATATATCTCAATATATATTCTAATGTAATATTGTTATATATAATAATATTCCAATTTACTAACTACTAAACTTATTTACCTCTCAATAAATATCAACTTACTTATTTACTTTTTACCTTCCCATAAATACCTAAATTCACTCAATGTGAAAACTAACCCCAACATAAACCCTATGTACCTTATATTTTAAGCCCTAACCAATTAGTTTATCACTAATTAACATCATTTATAGTAATAATTAGGTTTATACATTTTTAAAGTTGGCCTGAATTGCATTACTCATTATCCCAATTGAATAATTAGCTCAATTTATGATGATGTGGGGGATAATTGAGCCTAAAAACATCCTAGATCCTATGTACACCCTGAACCATATATACATTAAAACCTAATTCCTAAACCAAAAACCCTAAAAACTATACGCTAAATTGTAAACCATAAACATTCCCTATTTACTAATTTATTTAGTCCTAATTGACATTGTTTATAGTAAAAATTAGGTTCACATGGCATAGAGTGATTATAACTTAAATACACCCTTAAACCTAAACCCTATGCCCTAATCCCCAAACCCTAAAACATAAATTGTAATACATGTGCCGTAATTCCCTAATGCCCTAATCCCTAAACCCTATACATTAATTCCCTATTCCCTAATCCCTAATACCTAATCTATATTAAGTATAATGTGAACCTATTATTAGATAACGTGATCATGTTATTCTTAATATATATTAAACTTGCTTCTCAATGTCTATGTTTAACCCAAATCTATTATTATGAATAATGTGATCATATTATCTCATAAGAAACCCCATTATTATTAATATAGATAAAACTCACTTTTTAATAGCTTTTCTTAACCAACCTTTGATAATCTATCAATTTTCCTTGATGGGTGGTGGATCATGTTCAAAGAAGAGAAAGATGTTGAAGGAAAAAAAACCAAAGGAATTATAAGAGTTGAGAGAGAAACACAAGATACGAATGCAAAAACTTCATTGTAGATGGGGTATAAACCCTAATCTTGATGAACAAAATGCCATAGATAATGAGCCAATTGATAATAGTGAATTAAAAAATGATGAAATTGATCATAATGCATTGAATACTAATAAAATTGATGATAATGAAATGAATAATAGTGAAATTGACAATAATGAATTAGATAATGTTGGAAGTTTACATTCAAAATTCCAAGCTTTTGATTTTTTTGATGATGAATCTATGTATGATGCTTCACCCCGCATGAATGAATAAAATTTGGTGGAACAAAATAGAGATGAAATTAAAAATCAATAAATTTTCATGGAAACATATAATGAAGAAATAAACAATGAGAAAAATGTCATCCCATCTCTAAGTAATGAAACTAATAATTATTCTGAAATACCCTCATAACAAATTCTACCATTAAAAACACCTCTAATAATTGTGCATAGAAAATAAAATTACTTAATTGAAGTCAACAAAAATATTTTAGAACCAATGCATAACAAAATGTCTGATTGCCATTCAATAAGACTAGCTCAACAAATTTGTGATAATTTCTTTCATTATTTGTATTATGATAGTCAAAGATGTCAATTATTTGTTTCATTGATAAAATTGATTAAGATGAGACCTATAATATACACATTAGGACTAAGAACATCTAACATGGATGATGAAAACAATAAAATTCATGAAAATCTACATGATGCATATCATACTGTAGGCCCAAAATCATGTATCTGAGATTGTAATGTTGACCAATGTATACTTAAAACTTGTGCAATAAGTGGCCAAATAGGGAAAATGAATGATTTCACAATATGAACACTTAATATAAATATAAAAACATTAATGAAATAAATTAAAAGATGTGAAAGACTTAATGAACCTAATACAAAAGAGTTATGTGCATTCTCTAGTAGAATTCCATGAAAGGACAAGGCTATAGCTAATGCTCTCAAAGAGGTACTTGCTCAATTTTGGAAAGATAATATAGGAGTTTCACCTAATGAATGATATTTAGTGAAAAGAAGAGTTGGTTCTTGTAATCATGAGCTGCATTTGAAATATTTCTTAGATATAACTCAAACATAATTGTACTCTATTTTTTTAGAAAAAACATCCACAAATTTCTATTTGTCAAAGATATTTTGAAATGACCAAACCTTTTTATATAAAAATAAATCACACATGTACCCCTTGCTGTTATAGTTAACATGTTGAATTTTCAATACACTATGACTTTTTTGCCATATTCATTGTACTTTTCATACTAACAACATTTTTTAGGAGTGTGGCATTGATTTTCCACCAAAATCATCTAATAAATTTATTCCAACCATTTTTTTCAAAGGATCAAATGGATAATTATTTGATAACAAATCATGTTTAGATAGAAAATGTAGCATTTGTGGTGGATAGCCAAAATTAAAAAAAGGTATCCATGAGGAGAGTACAAGTACAATTGGGCAAGAATTAGTTAGTTTAAGCAAATATAATCTGTGACTTGTCAATAAAAAGATGGAAAAGAATATAAAAGGTGTGAGATTGTTACAAAAAAAGATACATGTTTCTAAAAATTTTGGTCAAATTTAGGTAGAAAATTATTTATGAGTATGCAAGGCACACACACAGGGCTAGATGGTTGGATGAACATTTCAAGATAATCAAGGATACATTTCTATTTTGTTTGATTATTTTAGTAGTTGACTTTCTTAAAAATTACACATTCAAACCCCAAATAGAAATTCAATTGTAGTATTATAACTCATCACATATTTCCATATTCATGTATATAGCATTCATGTATGCACTTGATAGTATAAAGTAGAAATGAAAAATATTAAGGGAGTACCATTTCTATATAATTAAAAACTGATCACATTGTTTAGAGTATGTGCAAGGTTATTTTTAGAAGTTCTATGAATAGTTGAGTCAAAGGCATAGTACTTTCAATCAACATTACATTTGGTCACACAATTTCACATCATAATTCAAAAAAGTATAGATGTTTTACTAGTTGAGCATGATGCATGTTACCAATGGTGTAGAACACATTTAGAGTTTCACTGAGGCTGGCCATGGAAAAGAGGAGCATGGAAATGTTGGATCATGTGTAAAAAAAGATATTATAATGGAGGAGATGAAATTTGAAAAGGGTTTTAATTTGATAGATGAAAAATCCATAGTTCAATGGTGTAATGAGAACATATGTCATGGTGCTAATCCAATTTTTAATGTTCATCGGCCTTTATGGTTAATGGAGGAAGAAAACTTGGTAATATATGAGGATTGTATGATTCTAACTGGTTCAAGTGATGTCCACTTATTTTATAGCTCAAATGCAAGTTCTTGGACTATTCATACAAGACACTTGGCATGTTTTTATTTTTCATGCATGGACTCTATTTGGAATGAATGTGAGTCATAAGAGTAGGTGGATGACTAGATTTTCAAACCTCTAATTCTAATCAACACATATCAGGTTCTAGCAGCATTGCAACTTATAGATATGACATTATCAGATTACTTTGACCATGTATCTAATCTAATATATCCAAGTAAAATATTTTTCATTCTGTATAATTTATTCTCATTATATATCTTCATAGTGTCACTAAAAATATTTTTTGTGATACATAACATATTTTTGAAGTTATTGAAGATGAAGACAATGAAGAGGGCATAAATTAATACTTATATTTATGTGTTCGTGTGTAGAGAGAGATAAAATTGACTTCCCCAGTTATAGATGGAGAAAATATTGACTAATCCACTAGGTCAGTGGTAGTCACTGAAACTTGGTTTTGATGATATCTTATAAAAAATTAGATCAATGGTTATTTGAAGAGTTTAAAACACATAGGAAAATACTTCACTATTCAAATTTTATCTTGTAATGAATATTCAATTACAAAGATATCATGGGAGGCTATTAAACAGAGAACTAGGAAAGTTTGGGAGTCACACCATGAAGTTAATCTTGATACTATCAAGGTTAGAGAAGATCCTAGTGGTTCATAGTATTGAAATATCTAGGGATGTTGACTTTTCAAATTTAGATGTAATCAATTTTACCAAATGTTTTTTTTATTTATTAGGTTGTACACATGAATTTATTTTTTAATTAATTACTAACCATTTTTTGTAGGTTTTTGGTTCTAGATACATTTCCACCTTCACGTGGCTGGCATGTGAGTAAATAACTTCAAATTATTGAAGCCCAAAGAAGCTTAATAAAAGTACATATCATTTGTCCTTGAAATGAGGTTACCTTAAATGAAGGAAGGAATAGAAGGAGCATCATGTCTATTTGAAGTATTTGATGTTGTCAAATTCTTTCATGATTTGACTTACATTTGGTGATTGTGGTATCCTTGATTCCATTTTCATCTTAACTCACTATGTCCTTACCTTCAATGCTTCACTTATTCTTAGACCAACTTGTTTTAAAATTATATGAAGTAATTCAATTATTATAGGGTAGTTTTAAAGACCTTAAATGCTTATTTGAATCCTATTTTATTTCTCAAGGCATTGTCTAACTATATCACCATTTAATATTTATTCCTTCTTACCTACATGTAACTAATTCTCAACTCTCAAGTTGCCATTCTCTCATTGTATTCACTAACATCTTCATGATATTTCATTATTTTCATTGTAAGATCCCACTTGTGGCCATTCCTCCACCTTAATCATGGAAATTAAGTGTAGGAATCTTTTGAAGTCTTATTACATCTCAAAATCTAATAAAAAAACCTCAAATTTAGAGAACTCATTCCTTGGAGAGGCAAACTAGCTCCTGTTGATTCTTGACTACACCATTCCACCTCATTCGTGTAGCTAAGCTGGATAGTATATATATCAAGCTTCTATTTATTCTTGACCTTCACATGGTTTGCATTATAAATAAATAATTATTTATTTTTCAAGCTTAGAGATGCTAACTTGTTAAGTACTTAGTGTTTTTGTGCTCTTGAATGGTATTGAAAATGCACTTATGAGTATATTTAAATGTCAAGGTGGTGTGATCAAATTTAAATTGCCTATCTACATGTGATCAAAGTAATATATTCTCAAGTGGATGTCCTGGAGTCAAAAATGGTAGTTGGAACTCAAAGCGTTACCTATTCAATGCTAAAAACTTACATTTTTAGACCCATCACTACAACTTATCCAATGGATTGCTCTCAAAGGTTCCACCTAAGTGATATGATGTGTGACTATAGGGATAAAATGGGAAGGGGATGGATCTAATGGTCTGTGAAATTGACTTATAACTTTTATTTTACACATGTTCAAACCTAGGATAAAAATTTGCATTTTTTTGTATTGGAAATGACATTCTTGAGGTTAGAATGGGTGGTGGGTTGATCGATCAGTCTGGATAGGAGATCAAGAACCTATTCCTAAATTTTATAAACCCCTAGACATGTTGTTAATTCCATTTTTTGGTCAGGAAGGATAAAATCTAGAGTTTTTTAACCACAACTTAAACTTTGACAACATTTGTTGTCAGTGTTTCCACACTCCTAAACGGTATTGAAAATGCACTTTCTAGTGGATTTGACCATTGTGGTTGTATGATAACGTGTAATTTACCTATCTAAAAGTGATCAAAGTAATAAATTCTCAAGTGGAGGTCTCATAGGAATAAATGATAGTTGGAGCTCAAGAAGTTGCCTATTTAATGCCAAAAAGTTGTATTTTTGGAACCATCACTTCAACTTGTCCAAAATATTTCTATCAAAGTCTCTATTAGAGTGATATATGGTGTGAATAAAGGGATTAAAGATACAAGGTAGGTATCTAAAAATTCATGTAAATGACTTGCATGTTTTGTTTTACACATGTTTAAATCTAGGCTAAAAAGTTACATTTTTTTGTATTAAAAAGGGCATTATTAAGGCCATAATAGGTGGTTGGTTTGTCAATCAGGACTTATGGGAGGTAAATAACCTATTCCTAGACATTATCTACCCATTTGATGTGTTGATAGTGAAATTTTTTTGCTAGGAATCATCAAGACCAAAGTTTTGTAATCATAACTTAAACTTTGGCAACATTTATTATCAGTGTTTCTACACTCCAAAATAGTAGTGAAAATGCACTTCCAGATGGATTTAAACATCATGGTAGTACTATCACATTCAATTTTCTTATATATATATATATATATATATATATATATATATATATATATATATGATTTATGTGATATATTCTCAAGTGGAGGTCCCAGAGGAAGAAATGACAATTAGAGCTCAAGAAATTGCTTATTCCATGCCAAAAAGTTGTAATTTTGGACCTATCACTGCAATTTATCTAATGGATTGCTATCAAATATTCCACATCAATGATATAGTTTGAAATTATAGGGTTTAAATATGTAGGGGATGAATTTTAAGGTTTTTGGAAATGACTTATAAGTTCTATTTTATGCATGTTTGAACTTAGGCTAAAAATTACATTTTTCTTGTATTGGGAAGGGCGTTATTGAGGCCAAAATGAGTTGTGGGATGTTTGATCAGGCCTAATGGAAGGAAAAGAACCTATTCCTAAATATTATCCCCCTATACATGTTGGTAGTGCCAATTTTTTTCATAAAGCATTGAAACTAAAGTTATACAACCACAACATAAACTTTAACAACATTTGTTGTCAATATTTTCACACTCCTTAATGGTAGGGAAAATGCATTTTTAGGTGGATTTCAACATCATGGTAGTATGATCATGTAGAATTTGAATATCTATATGTGATAAAAGTGATATATTCTCAAGTGAAGGTCTTAGAGGGAGAAATGACAATTGGATCTCAATAGGTTGCCAATGCCAAAAAGTTACATTTTTGAACACGTCACTGCAACTTGTACAATGGATTGCTCTCAAAGGTTTCACCTAATTAGTCTAGGGTGTGATTATAGGGTTTAAATAGCTATAATAAAGATATGGTGGTTCATATAAATTACTTACATGTTTTATTTTACACGTGTTTGAACTTAGGCTAAAAATTTGCATTTTTCTTCTATTGGTAAGCATGTTCTTGAGGCCAAAATGGGTAGTGGGTTTATCAATCAAACCTGATGGGATACCAATAACTTGGTATTAGATGTTATCCATACATATATGTGTTGGCAGTGCCAATTTTATATTAGGAATCATCAAAACTATAATAATATAACCACAACTTAAACTTTGACAATATTTATTGTTAGTGCTTTTACCTTCCTGAACGGTAGTGAAAATGCACTTTTGGGTGGATTTGAATATCATGGAAATGTAATCACATGTAATTTTCCAATATAAATTTGATAAAATTAATAGATTATCAATTTGAGGTCTCGGAGGTAGATATGACCATTGGAGCTCAAGAACTTGCATTTTTGGACTCGTTAATATAATTTGTCCAACATATTTCTATAAAAGGTTTTAGCCGAGTGCTCCAGGGTGAGACTAAAGGGATTATATAGGAAATGTATGGATATGATGGTTCATATAAATGACTTAAAAGTTTCATTTTATGCATATTTGAATTTAGGTTAAAAGTTTACAATTTTATTGTATTGGGTAGGACATTATTGAGGCTAGAATGGGTGGTGAGTTTGTCGATCAAGCCTAATGAGAGGACAAGAACCTAGTCCAAAGAAATTATCCACCCCCTAGATGTTTTTAAAATTCTAATTTTTGGTCAGGGCACATCAAAACTAGATTTCTACAATAACAACTTAGACCACGACAACATTTATTGTCAATGTTTCCATGGTTTTGAATGATAGTGAAAATGCATTTTCAAGTGGATTTGACCATCATTGTAGTGTGATCATATGTAATTTTCCTATAAAATCATGATCAAAGTGTTATATTATCAAGTGGAGGTTTTAGAGGCATAAATTATGGATGGAGCTCAAGAAGTTGCCTATTCAATGCCTAAAAATTGCATTTTGGACTCATCACTGCAACTTGTCCAATGGATTACTCTTGAAGGTTCCACATGAGTGATTTGGTATGTAATTATAGGACTTAAATAAGTAGGGGAGGGGTTATAAGGTTCATATAAATGGTTTAAAGGTTTTGTTTTATGTATGTTTAAACTTGTGCTTAAAAACTCCATTTTCTTATATTGGGAAGGGCATTCTTGACGTCAAAATGGGTGGTGGGTTTGTCGATCAGAACTAATGGGAGGCTAAGAACCTAGTTGTATATGTTATCTTCCCTCCATATGTAATTTTAGTTATATATTTTTTAGGATGAGGTCTTTGCATATTGATGCTTTACTTGAAACTAATATTTTCTACTTGTACTTATTGTTAATCTTTGTATGGTTGAGTGGAAATTAATTATTATTATTTAATTATACAAGGAATCTATGTAGTAGATTCAATTTAATAATTTTAATTATCTATAAAATTTTTGAAGTCCAAAAACTCAGTCAAACTCTTTCAATAGGGATGTCGTAAACTATATCTCCATAATTTTTATTCCTCAAACGACCATTACTTCAGGGTGAAACTAACCCTCTGTCTACCTATAACCACTTAATCATCGACATAATTTTCCATATATTGTTTCATTTCTCTATTTTTCCTGAACCTCCTACCTACTCTACTAACTCATACTACTTCCCCATACTCTCCTAAAACACAAACCCCCATATGCAACTTTCTCTTTCCCTTTTCTCACACACTTTTACATGAAAGTGTATTTTGAGTGTTCAAGGTGATTTGTAGGATAGAATAAGTTTGTGATGTTGTCAAAGATAACTTGTAGGAGGCCTAAAACCCTTAAGGGATAGGCATAGAAATCAATATAACTATTAATGGGCATTTAATTGGGTCTAGAGACCTCAATGGGGAGTTGAAGTATGTTAGAAGTGAGGGATTGAAGGTGTTGAAGGGTCAAAAACTAGTCTCAAGAATGTGCATTAGGCCTATTAGTCCAAATATCCCTTGAAGGGAAAAATTTAAATAAATTTTAAAGGAATGTGGAGTCATTTGAAAGTATATTGAGTGGGTTGAATGAATGTTGTATAGGTGGATATAAGGTATAGAGTAAGTGTTCTTTAAAGTGTTAAAGAAGAGGAAGGCATCTCAGCACATCCAAGCCTAGGGAATGTATAGTGTGAGAGTGTGAAGAGTGAATGACAAAATGGGTATGTTGGAGGATAGTAAAGGTGATGCTTGAGTATCACTAAATACATGTAGAAGCTATGTATAAAATAGTCGTAGGTAATTATTAAGACCTATAAACAAGGTCAATTTAGGAATTTTAATTTGAACAAGCAAGAGATAATATGAGCAAGTTTAGTAAATTAATAAGCTTGGTTTATAATCTAACAAATTGATATTACTCACTCCTAATGAGGGGGAACTATACAATACCAACTAAAGAGCTTTAAAGGATTAAAAAATTCATTTTTGAAGAGGTTAGATCATATGTTGTAGGTTTGTCTCAGAAGAGAAGGTCTAGGTAAATGCTTTATTAATGCACATAATAAAGATTTATCAGTATTATTTCATGTTTTATATTGTATTATCCTTTTATAATATGATTCTAATCCTTCCATATTAACTACAAGCTTAAATCTTAGTTATATTCATGAAACCCTCAATAATTCTATATTTCTATTATTAAAGTAATTTTAGAGGCTTATTTATATGTGTAAACTATATATGAACCCAATTGGAGTATGGGAATAGTTTAAAAGGTTTTTTTATTACCAATATACATGTGTTAGATCATAGAAAATCCTAATGAGCTCTATGAATTATCAATAATTAGCTCTCAGCTTGCAAAACTTCTAAATAAATTCAAAGTAAGGGTTTCATGAGTAAACTACATATAAAACTCAAATGATTGAACAATAAGGTGTGAAACTTTGTGATAAATTAGGTAATGGATCTTATATATTATTACAAGTATAATTGGGTCAACAAAAGGGTTGAAATTGTAGTTACAAAGGATTATTTTTCTATACCCCTATAGAAGACCATTTTTGAGAAAGATGTGCATAAGCTAAGATGAGTTTTTGGTTTAATTGAGTTATATAAACTTGGGTAAGGGTTGTAACATTTCATAATTAATAAAATAATAATATAAATGTAACTTTTAAGATTTAAAAACTCTATGTTGATACATTGTCCTATTGGAGCAACAACTAGGTCTAGAGACTTAGAAACTTAAAAAGATAAAATTTGAGAATGAAAGATCAATCCCTTTGAGACCTATAATTGGTTGGTTTATTGTAAGTTTTGAAACTTACATAAATCCTTTATTTTGATGAATACCTATCCAAAGTGTCTTAAATAATAATTATTCAAATAAAAGAGAGCATATATGAGAGATTGGTGACTAGTTAAGAGTAAACCTAATTAGTAATTGACTAGTTTAAAAGAAGACTATTTGATAGTGGATAAGTGAATTTGTAATTATTCATGATCTTAGAGTATATGAATAGGACTTGCATATCTTTATTAAACATATATGAGAAAATTGTGCATAAGGTGGTATTAGGGGATGATAAAGGGTTTTGGCCAAAGATGGATCATTGTATTGAGTGAATATTTTATTTCAAGTCAGTAAGGTTGCCTTTTATAAGACTAAATAGATTATTTTCAAGGTCAGACATAATTTCATCTTTAAATTTTAGTAAAGATAAAGTTACAAAGAGGAAGAAGTAAGTAGACCATGTACATGGTCACCAAAAGTAGTTTTATGCAGAAGAGGTATTGATAGAGATTACATGAGAGGTGAGGTAAAATATAAAGGAACAAGAATTATAAAAGACATACAAGTAGTAGGCTTAGATTAAAGAAAATATAGCCCAAAAGGTGATAGAGCTAGGTGAAGGTGAAGGATCACATTTGCAGGTATAGGTATCGAAGTGAAAATTTTGCATGGATTAATGAATGATTATATGTCTCTACATCATACAAGTATGAAAAAGATTGGGTATGGGTCTTAAGTGAAATAAAATTGTGCTAATGATCAATTAAAAATTTATAAATGGGTGATGACAAATGCAAAATAGATAAGAGTGTTATCATTTTACTTCCATTACACAATCAAATAATAAATTTAATTTAGAAAATATGTGAGATCAAAGATTTATACAATTCAAAAGAACAATTTTTTATATATGCGATCTGATGGAGAATAGTTTGGAAGATAAAAATAACACTATATGATAAAATTTTAAATTGAAACTAAATATAAATTACATGGACTAAAATAATTTAGATGAAAAGTCTAAAAAAAATCTTATAGGCACATGTATAGTGTCAATAATACATATATTGCCATGATAGACATACAAAAATTATATCTACCAACATAGTATCTAATGTCAAGTGAATGTCATATATGCATAGATAATTCTAAAAATGCATACATTGCCATATATGCATACAAAAAAACACATCTCATGTAAAGCATCCTAATAATCAAATAGCCTCCCTCTCGTTGCCTTTCTCAAAGAACAATCTCCTTGGGATGCCCTCCTAGTAGATGGAGATCCTTATAATGGCTTAGAACATTCCAAGGTCGGACTACGGGTCCTATGATAATATATCTCTTGCAATTGAACCTATTCAAATATAAGTATTATTAAAAAATTAACAAAAAACACATTTAACCACTTGTTAAAATATAAATATTAAAATAGAATAAAAAATTATTTAAACATGCACTTACTACAAGCTCATGGTCTTACTCAGTTTGTTTTTGACATTACAACGAGTTAGTGGAAGGCTCACCTTTTTGAATAGGTGCCTGAAATAAGGAAGAAACATGAGAAGTTTCCCTACTAATCATCTGAATGAGACTATCAGATGTCATAGGATAACCCTGCATACATAATACATTTTCATAATTTATATTTACCCCAAGTATGTAGTAAAATTATTAAAATACCTCTATTTTTACAATTCCAAATTATAAGTTAATAAATACCTCTATCAACATCTGTGTGGATGACATTACCAAAAATATGTCTAGGTCTATCTTGGGTCACAATGATGGAAGAGTGTCTACTTAAGCCATCAATAGAATGTAAACAATGTATCACTTACTTTTACATAAAGTATAAAAGATATATATGGAATGCTTTTTTTTTATTATTAAACTAGGAGTGTACATTTAATAGCAATATACTTGAATTTTGAGATCCTTGATAGATAAATTTAACCTAAACTTACAATAAAAAATATAAATGTACATAAAGCATAAGATTAACTCAAATTTTAACCTATGTATAGGTAAAAAGTGTTAAAAAACAATTGCAGATGCAGTAGTGGATAGGACAATAGCTAGATCTAAAAATGTAAATAATGACTGCATCAAATTAAATGGTACAGATGTTGATTAAATTTTTATGTGAATTATTTTTTAGCTAAATTAAATTTGAAAGTATAATTTAAATTTAACATAACATTTATATAAAATATACATGCATCTATGCCATTGTTGATGTTTTCACACCAAATGTGTGTTGAAAAAATTCATCACTCATAAATATATTATCCAAGCCCTCTAAACTACGAGTGCCATCATCATCAGAAGGTCTAGTGCATATAGCTCCACAAGATCTGTAAGGGTGAGGTCAGATATGGACACTAGGTGGCGTATCTATAACATCAGTTTATGAGAGCTTACTTGTATGTTGAACGAGTGTATTAGTGAGATAATTAAGTGCATGCAGAGTGTCAATCTCCATGACCTATTGAGCTATAGAGGGGATTTTGGGTTAAAGTGGATTTTGGATATGGATTCTTGCAGGATGATTAGGTGCATGACATGCACTTGGTCGATCCTATGCAAAGCCTTTCTCTTAGCCCTGAAACTCACTAAAATTAAAATAGTTTAGAATCTTATTGAAGATAAACTCACAGTAGAGTTTTCTAAAAAAATACAATGGGACCTCATGGTTATTACACAATGGATAATCAAACACCATCCACCATCGATCTCAAAAATTAGCTATGATTAAATTGTGTTAGCAACAATGGATTAAAAAATGTTTAGCATTTACTAGAAATGGTGCATTAGTGGTTGGGTTAATGAATAAGGTGAAAATTGAGTCTTTTGATATGTCTATGATCTTGACCTCACATACTAACAAATTGTTAGCATCATAAGCCCTATGACTATCCCATTATGAAGCCCATCTATCAATTTGACTCATTATAGAGTTAATTTGAGCTAATAATGTCTCTAGAGAATTACCTAGATAGGTGCAGAGGGTGTTGGTGGAGGTGGTATACCTCATTCTCTAAATTAATTCTTCAGTTTCAATTTTATTTTCCATAATATGGTCAACTAAACTTTCATGGCTGCCTGGGGGATTTTGTGGAACTGTAAGAGGGTTAGGTGGAAGGTTAGGAGGAGGGTTACACTGAGGAACAAGAAGGTTAGGTGGAGTGTTAGGATGAGGAACAAGAGGGTCAGGTGGAGGGTTAGGAGGGTTAGGCAGGGGAATAGGAGTGTTATCAGGATGGGCTATTCAAAATTATCAAATTACCAATTAAAAAATGAAAATAACCAAAAAAAAAAATAGGGTTAATAAGTATAAATTTTTACTGTTTACCTCTTCTACATGATGCCATCATCAATTAGTATCTTTTTGGGATAAATTGCAGTAAGGTTTGGCTTCACTAGAGAAAAATGTGATCACGAAGTGGAGGATAGTGAGGGAAAAGAAAGAATGCAAACAGAAAATGATTTTTTTTTGAATTTAGGTTTGTTTGTTTTTTTAGTGACATAGGAAACGCGATTGCATTATTACTGTGATCAAATTATATATTTCAAATAATGCAATCATGTTATTTAATAACATGATCACGTTATGACTCAGTAATTACCTAGCGATTATTTAAATAATGCAATCATATTATGGGAAAGTCCATGAAATTATCTCCCAACTTTGTGCACATACCTCTTACTAATCATTAATTATTTAAATTCCTCAACAATATAGTCAACGTAAAACAAACACAAATGTATTACACAAACTAAATTGATATGCCACTATCATCAATATTGCACATCTAAGAGGAACACAACCTTAAAACCCTATGAACAAGTGGCACAGAAACTTCCCTGATGATTGTTATTTCTTCTACCATTCACCATCTACTCATCCTTGCTTGAAATTGCCATATTCTTTAGAGGATATGAAATGTCTCAATGGTGCATATATGAGCTCAATGGTAGGGTTTGAAAAAAGAAAGCAAAGGTACACAACCCTTTATCCAGTCATGGCGATGAGTGGATGAGGGCAATTGAGTTCATAAATGGGAAGGGGAAGAGGAAGTTACAGAGGGAGAAATCATGAAGCAGTGTGAGTTTTTAAAATAATGAAAATAAAAATTCAATTTTAGTTGGTTATTAACACTCCTCGTGACTGCGTTAGTGGGTAGTTAATAAAAAATAGTTCAGTTAATGCAAACAACAGCTAGTTAAATATCTTGACTACGTTAGTGAGAGGTTAATGCAAAAATAGCAGTCAATACAACCAAAATTGAGTTAAATAAACAATGTTAGTTAAGCCCAAAATTTCTATAAGAATGTTAACAAAGTGGATGGGGTAACAGTTGGGGTCAGTCCATGCTGAATGCTACTTCTAGTTACTCTCAACGGTTGGAGACGATTAAAAAGGGTCTTCTTGTAAATTTGTAGTGGAATCTACAAAATAAATTATAGATCTTGCTAGAAAAGTAGTATTAGATTGAAAACTTGCAAATTGAAAAATAGAGAAGAGAAAAAAACAGAGCAGCTTCTTGAAAAAAACTTAGAATTTTTCATTGACTTCAAAGATGCGTTAATATTACATTATCTAAACCTCCTTTGTTAGCTTAAATCACGCACATGAGCTTAACTCATACAAATGCAATAGTTAGAGAGCATTCATTAGCAGAAGCATGCAATTGTTAGATCCAAGATCATTCGTTATTCATGCGCAGCAGAGTTAACCGGTGTAAGAGGCAGAGATAACTAGGAATAAGCGGAGATAACTGGGAATAAGTAGTGCTAACACCCCCCCCCTTAAGTCTAACTAAGGAGACATAAAAAAAGAGGAAAGAGGGAAAACCCTGTGGGAATAAAACACCCCCTCAAAAGTACACTAAGTGTGCATGGCAGTTACTGTGTTGCAGTGTTCTTCACACCAAGAAGGTCTCATAGAAAATGAAACTTTTGCTCAGTGAATGTCTTCATGAAGATGTCGACAATATGTTCAGAAGTGGCACAGTACTGCAAGTCAATGACTCCATCATGTATCAATTTGCGGATGAAGTGCATGTGGATCTCGATGTGTTTGGTCCATTGCCGTTGTATGGGATCTCTACAAACCTTCAGTGTACTTTGATTGTCACACTAAATGACAATCGGATGATGAAAGAGGCTACCAAGCTCAGTTAGGAAGTGTTGCAGCCAAATGACTTGAATGGTAGCATTGACTGAACCTCTATATTCAGCCTCTATTGATGATAGAGCAATGGTAGATTGTTTCTTACTTGACCAACAAAGGCCCTGATCCCAAACTAAGAACATATCCTGAAGTGGACTTGCGATCAATGTTATCACCAGCCCAATTAGAATCAGTGTAGCCAATGAGATCCAAATCACAACTTGTTGAATAATGAATCCCATAGCAAATGGTTCCCTAGACATAGTAAAGTATACGCTTGGTAGCCTTCCAATGTAGCTCATGCGGCTCTTGCATGTATCTAGAAACAACCCCCACTGCATATGAGAGATCTGGATGAGTGTGAGTGAGATAAAGAAGACTCCCCACAAGTTGACAGTAGTGTGTGCAATCAACCAATGGTGTATCCTTGCCATCTTCAAGCTTAACCCCTGATAGGAAAGGTGTGACAGCTGACTTGTAGTCAGTCATGTGAAACCGAACCAAGAGATCTCGTGCATACCTGGATTGAGCAACTGTGATTCCTGATTGATTTTGACTGATTTCAAGGCCAAGAAAAAAATTTAAGAGACCCATGTCTGTCATAGAAAATCTATCATGCAAAATGGTTTTAATTGCAGCAATGGCGGTGGGTGAATCACCTGTTATTAGCAGATCATGTACATAGAGTACTATGAGCAACAAAGAATCAGATGTTCTTAGCATATAAACATTTGGATCAGATTTGCATCATATGAAATTTTGAGACAAAAGATAAGAATCCATTTTAGCATACCAACCTCTAGGTGCCTGCTTGAGGCCATAGAGTGACTTCTTGAGTTTACATACCAATGAGGAATTTTGTATATACCCTTGTGGCTGATCCATGTAGATCTCCTCCTCAAGATCACCATGAAGAAATGCATTCTTCACATCCATGTGATGAACCTCCCACCTTCTTGATGCTGCAATGGCAAGAGCCAATCGAATGGAGTCCATTTTTGCCACTAGAGCAAAAGTCTCATCATAGTCAATGCCATGAACTTGTTGAAAACCTTTGGTGACCAACCGTGCTTTGTATCTGCTCACATGTCCATCTGCTGATTTCTTTGTCCTGTAGACCCATTTACATCTGACAAGCTTGTGATTGGAAGGAAGTGGAACCAAATCCCAAGTTTGGTTTGTAATGAGGGATTTGTACTCCTCATCCATGGCTGCTTCCCAAAGAGGATTCCCTATAACTTCTGCATAAGTCTGAGGGTCAGATGCTAGAACCATAGAGGCATGCATCGGCATGATGGGCTCGGTAGCTGAGAGTGCATGAGGGACTTCATATATATTAGCTAAGCTCCTAGTTCTTTGATTTTCCACATGGGATACTGAATCATCACTCGAATCCAAATCAAGGATTGGTTGTGGATCAGCATATGCATGCTCATGTTCCTCTGAATCAGATTCAGAAATATTAGAAATAAGATTAAAATGATTGCATGTATCTCTGAGATTTGTAAGATGAGGAAGCATAGAGGTGGTGGCATGTTGTATCTGAGATGCATGTGGAAGATTTTCATCAAAGTAGACACTCCTTTCAATGAAGAGTGTTTCTGTGGAAAGACTAGTAGTCTGTATCCCTTTACACCATCTGGATATCCAACAAAGATGCATTATTTGCTTTGAGGCTCCAAATCCTTCCTCTTATCTGTAGGAATGTGGGCCCAAGCACGAGATCCAAAGATGCAAAAATGTGTGACTTCTAGTTGCTTGCCTCTCCGTGCTTCAAAAGGTGTTTGTCCTATGATAGATTTGTGAAAAGATGTATTTTATATGTACGAAGCATAGTTGATTGCTTTAGCCCACTATTTGGAGGGAAGGGACCTACCATGAAACATGTAGTTAGCCATCTCTTTCAAAGATCAGTTCTTTCTCTCAGCTACCCCATTTTGTTGTGGAGTGTATGGAACTATGTTCTGCAATTGTATTCCTACTTCATCACAAAGATGTTGGACATCATTGTTGACATACTCCCCTCCATTATCTATGTGGAGGATCTTGATCATTTTCCCAGACTGCTTCTCTGAATGGGCTTTGAAAATCCTGAGATTCTCAAACACCTCAGATTTGAATTTGATAAAATACACCCATGTGTATCTTGTGGAATCATCAATGAATGTTAGCACATATCTGGCTTTGCTCATTGAAGGTTCAGGAAATGGACCCATAAGATCATTGTGAACAAGCTCTAAAGGAGAGGAGGCTCTCCATGCATTCCCCTTTGGAAACTTTTCTTGTGGATGCTTTCCAAGAGCACATCCTTCACAAATTCCATCAAAACATTCTCAAAACTTCCAATTCCAACCTCTACCCTCCCTATTCCAGTTGCCTCTACAGGAGAACTGTCTCCCATGAGAATAGGAGAACCAGAATATGGTTTCAAAGAAGAAAGAGCTTCTTTTGTGGCTGCCATGTGGTGTGAAGCTCCAGAGTCTATGATCCATGCATCTGAAGAAGAATGAATAGCAATCAATGCATGAGCATTGTCTCTTGTTTCAGGTGCTTTTTCTTCCTGCTTCTTCTTGGCACTCTCAGGGATAAGGCTACCAAGATTATGCTGTTGAAGTGTCTAAGCCATGAAATCAATGGTCTTCTTCATGCATGATGATTCTAGATGGTAACCACAGTTGCAATAGCTGCACTTTGATTTGCCCTTTTTGTCCTTCTTTTCTTTTGAGCCAGTAGATCCATCTGGAGGTTTGGGATTGCCTTCCTTTCTTGGATATGAATCCTTTTTTTCTTTGCCTTTGAATTGTTGGTTGAATTTGGAATTGTTCTTCCCACTTGCATGCACAACAAGTTCATGAGCTTTGGAATTCTTCAATGTGCCCATCTTTATAAGCTTATCTTGCTCATGTACTAGAGACTCAATGAAGGTATCCAGTGTGGGCATCTTCCAAGTTGCTCCTATTGTGAGCCTAACTGTGTGGAAAACAGAGACAAATACTGCATATTCTGGACCCAACTTTGATAGAATAGAAAGGATTAATTTGCTTTCTTCCTTGGATTTGTCAATACCAGATCCTTTGAGCTGAAGCAATAAGGCCTTGAACTTTGTGAAGAAATCTTGAATATTATCAAAAATCCTTGGATCTAATGAGTTGAGCTCATTTTCAAGGATATGACCCCGCATTTTATCTTGCTTTCCAAAAAGAGTCTCCAATGTATTCCAAACTTGGTTTGGAGTTGTACATGCCTCAACATGAAACAATAATTCTGGAGAGATGGATAAGCATAGCAAACTAAATGCTTCATCCATGCGGTTGAAGTATTTGGATTTTTCAACTGCTGGATTGGGTTCAACCTCTGTATTCATAACTATCCGATAGAGGCCTCTACTTCTGAGCTGAAGTAGAATCTTTGGCTTCCAATCAAAATAGTTGTATGATGTGAGAATCGCAGAGGGTGAACATTCCATTTTTCAGCTCTGATCTTCTATATCTGGAAAAAAAAAATACTGTACTTCTTCTTTCTGGCAACCGGGCTCTGATACCATGTAAAATTGCAGTGGACTCTGCAAAATAAATTATAGATCTTGCTGGAAAAGCAGTAATAGATTGAAGACTTGCAGATTGAAAAATAGAGAAGAGAAAAAAACAGAGCAGCTTCTTGAAAAAAAACATAGAATTTTTCATTGACTTCAAAGATGCGTTAATCTTACATTATCTAAACCTCCTTTGTTAGCTTAACTCACGCACATGAGCTTAACTCACACACATGCAATAGTTAGAGAGCATTCGTTAGCGGAAGCATGCAATTGTTAGATCCAAGATCATCCATTATTCATGCGCAGCAGAGTTAACCAGCGTAAGAGGCGGAGATAACTGGGAATAAGCGGAGATAATTGGGAATAAGTAGCGCTAACACTTCTAAATAAATGGGATAGAGTGCGTCTCCTGGACAGTTGGATATTTGGTCCAGGTTATGAGAAATGTCTTCGATATAAATCAATATGATGCGTTTCCTTCCCCACCCTTCAATATGAAACATTTTGTATTATATTTGAATAAAATAGTGTTATAACATGTGTTTGTACCTGCCACAACTGTAAAGCTAATAGGTGTATAGATAATGTTCTAAAATTTTAGTTTTATTATATCAAGCTTCTCAAATACTAGGAAGTTCTCTGAGCTAATTCTTTGAATTTTTTTGCACCAATTGACATTGGGGACAAATCGAAGCTTATTTTCAAATAATTGAGAATCATTTTCCCCCTATTTTCTGATAACTTGTTCTTATTATATTGATTAGTTTAAATTCTAATCTATAACAAAGAAACCAATTAAGATCATTTTGGTGAGATTTGTTTTTAATAACATGGAAGACTATACATAATATGACGAATATTTCAAACATAAAATTTTCTTGGTCTTTATCTGATGCATCCTATTTTTTGCAAATTCTAGCTTTGTTCCACTCCTAATTTATTCAGTGGTGGGAAGCTCAAGGAACCTTGCTGTTGGACGTGTTTCAATTGCTTCTCTATTGTTGGGTGCTATTGTCGGGGAGGAAATTTCTCCAAGCAATAATCATATCCTTTCTAGATTGCAGTTAGGCTTCATTGCAACCTTCTTTGTATGTGTTTTCCAAGCTTCTCTGGGTGCTCTTAGGTGAATAGTTTGTCATTATCCATAGTCATTTCCTAGTTTTTAAGTACCTATTTCTTTCAAGGAATGCGATCATTTACAAATATATGTACACGGACAGAGACTTGGCTTTATCATCAATTTTTTTGTTTCGGTAAACCCCTTTTGGTTTCATCGCTGGTGCAACTGTTATAGCATGTAGGGAGCCGTTCAAATCTTTACTCAGGATCACATACTTCAATTCAAAGATGGACACAGCTTCTGTCATGGATTCTATTGTCAAAACCCCTCATGATGTTCTTAAACTCTTTTTTTTTTTTTTTTTTTTTCTTTTAAGATTTGATTTTGGAAGAGGAAAATAGGAACCTTTAAAGTACATTAAAAAAATAAATAAATAAATCATGCACTCTACTCTTCACATACTAAAAATAAGATCTACGTTCCTTAAAAAAAAAAAATGTTGAATAAAAAATACATTAGCTTAAGGTTTTTATAAGGAATTGTCGAAGTTTCATGATTTATATTCAATTAAAAATTAAAATTCAGAAATATTTTACCTATTAATAACGCATTAACAGCTCGTAAATTTACTTACCTTCGTCGTGTAGTTTAAATATCTATTTTAGCCCCTAGTTTGTATTAACATAAATCCTTCCAATGACTATTGACAAAAGTGTTAATTATTATAATGTGTCTCCTATTATAATTTGATGCACATGTATAAGTTATCACTCTGATCTCATTGTAATGAGTTTTTTTTTTTTTTTTTTTTTTTTTTTTTTTAAAGTATTTTTAATGTAAATTTATTTATATTAATGGTTATAAAGTTTATGTAAAACATCGATATGGTAATTGATATTCTAAAATTATGTGTAGTTTATTTCATTTTATAATTTAAATATGATACTAATTAAAATAGATTTATTATTTCATGTTTAAATGATTAATACAACAAAAAATTAGTTATAAAAATATTCACAATTCATCTTCTTTTTGGTACAATCATAATTTAAAGTTATTACAACATTGACATATGTAAAAATAACTTTGAAATAAAAATAGTTAGTATTTGAATTTAATTGTAATTTCTAGTGTAATATTCTCTTACATGAATACTGAGCCCTTAACATAATTATTACTCATCTAGAGCCTCATTTGGAGTGTTGTCTACTAGGTTTCTTCCTTCGCCTTAGATTGTGAAGGCTTTGTATTTAGAATGTCATCCACAGTAGATGAGACACTAGAAAAAGGAAACTATGTATGTCCCCTAGAGTGCGTAAAGTAGATAGTGACATTTAGGATGGCCACATCACTAGAATCTCTAAAACTAACCAAGTAAATTCCATACATAGTGACTAATCTATTTTATCAAGTTGAATCTAAGAAATTAACCTGAGAGTGAAATTATTGATATCTTATTAGATTTGAATATAATTCATGTCCTATAAACTACATATAATTAATTTATGCATTGGAGTCTCCAATAAGAAGAATGCCCCCGAGAACCAAGAAACTTGTTATTTCAGGGTGTATGTAGAATGACTTATTAATACACCTTTGGATTTTTAGACATTGAATCTCTTGCTTCCACTCAACCAAAAAAAAACATGCAACCAAAATATTATATTAAAAGTTATAATCCTATTGAAATCTAAATATTCCTCTTCCCACCATGTAGTAATCTACATATAACCTACCCACTTGGGTAGCACCAAGTCTTTTATAAAATATTTTTTTTCTAGGGATATAACGTACCCACTCAGTGATCTGAAACATTTTTTATTTTTATGTTTGACTTCTTGGGATGCCCAAATTGTATGCTTCAAAGTATTCCACTAAAATAATTCTACTCTTGAGGTGGTTGGTATATTTGCTTCCTGAAGCTCACTGGATTCTTTGTTAAAAATTTAACATGGTTGAGTCTAATTAAGATAAATAAGGTCAACTTCCTATTCATTGGTGTGCTAGAGAGTGATAAGTGTGGTTATACATGCATAACAAGATTGGTTTTTATGATTCAAATCACTACCGAAGGAGAGACTCTACTTTATCTTGGTCTAATTGGGAAAATTTTAGACAAGGTAAGGACAAAGTGTTTACAAGTATAGATAGTGCTTTAATCACAAATTAGGACTTGTTTTACTTTTCCAGTTCCACCACTCACCCAATGTATTTCATTAATGATTCCATTCTTTTAGACCACCATATTATTTGTTGATGTAGTAAATGGATATCCCCTCAAACCAAATCAAATAAGGCCCATTTATATATACATATTGATCATCTCAGACATGAGAAAACTTAGGGAAACATCATTGGATTTGGAATCTAGTTTCTAGACCTACATGAGATGTAATTTGGATTGATTGGTGGGAAGATGACACTAAGATAACTACCAACTTTATTTGAATGTATGGTAATCAAGAAGATATCTCAATAAAACATGCTCATGAAGCATCATACCATGAATTCCATAGGATTTCACATGAGCTTGAAAATTTGTCATTTAATATTCATTGTAATATCAATCTACTCAATGGAGACACAAGCTCAAAATTGTGAAAGCTTACAAATCTTGGGGAGCCCATGTCAAAGCTAAAATTCATTGGTTAATAGTTGATAATAGAGTAATCAAATAACTATTTTCTCTTCTCTACTGAAAATAAGATGCAGACAAAATTAAATCCATTAAAGATGCCAATTCTAGGCTTACTGAGCTACAAGACATCTTGAAATATTTTGATCACCATTATTATGCAATGTTTTTTTCTCGACCCTCTTCCCCAACTCAGGAAGCGACTATCCTAAAATGGATTCAATTATTTCCATGCAAGATTTTTAAAGAACATATATTTTCTTGTGATATACCTCTTATTCTAAATGATCTCAAAGAATCAATCATGCAGATTATCACTAAAAAATACCCTCACATTGAGGGCTTACCTTGTGAATTTTATCAGGTCCGCTAGGACACACTTGGACTAGATCTTCACAAATTATATTATGAAGTTGTTTAAATTATCCTTCATTAATTAGGGAAATATCAAATTCATTCCAAAGGCTGTAAATCACAAGCTTGTTACTAATTATAGGCCTATGACTCTTATTAATGTCTCCTATAAAATCATTGATAAATTTCTTTCCCTCATGATGAGACATTTTCTTCCCTTCACTGTTAGAAATGAACAAACATGGTTTGGGAGGGTATGGATTCGCTAAGAGTCTTTCTTTAAAAAGCCATATTTTTAAAGAATTATTTTGAGAAATCTTATGACAGGATTGAGCAACCTTTAATCATTAAAATGCTTCAATATCTTGAATTAACCCCTTGTTCATCCATATTTTTAATATGTTTTAAAAAAATGTTGGAGCATGTATTACCACTAACTAAATTGAATATCATAAATTTGAATTGCCCAAGTCTATTCTGTAAGGCAAGATTTGCCTTTATATCCATCTCTCTATGTATATGTTACGAAAGGGTTTCAGCTATGTACTATCTAATTAATATTTAGTAGGTTGGGAAAAAGGCTTATCTATCCACCATTATGATCAACCATTCATCAATGGGCATCTTTTAGATGATTCTTTTTTTACCATTTTGGAGGAAGAAGATTTACTCAAGAATGACATGAAATGTCTTACCATTTTTTTGTCATGTATTTGGTTTCTTTATTTAGTGAAGAAAGACTCAATGTTATAAACAATCTCTCTCCAAAAAAAATCCTTAATTGGAAGGATATAAATGGAGATGGATTCGTCCAGTTGGGAAATTTAATTTTCTATGCATTCCCTTTTCTCTTTGGGCTTCTCCGTCTGAGCTTTGGTCATATGTTGTCGAAAGGGTTGAGAAAAATATTCCCAATAGGATAACCAAACCTCTTTCTTTATAAGGGAAGTTCCATGTTTTTTTTCCAAAGTGTTATATGCTACCCATGTTCACCATTCTTCTTGGTGGGATCTTTCCAAAGTTTCCCATGCTGAATTGGAGAAGTTACTGGGAGATTTTCTTTGCGTAAATTCAAAAGGAAAAGGATTTCCATAGGGTATTTTGGGATATTTGTCACAAACCTAAATAAGTATGGGGACTTGGGATAATTGAAATCAAGCTTCAAAGTCATGCCCTAAGTGTCAATTGGATCATCAATAGCTTATAAGGGGATGAGGTTTGGAAGGTTATATTGAAGCATTGCATTACCTAAGTGTTAGAGGCAAAATCACTAGGGGGTGAATCATTGAGCCTAAATAATATAACTTCAATTATAATCTTTACAAGTACTTAACTAGTTACCATAAGCCTTCATGAAGCATATACATCATTCATAGAAATAAGAAAGAGAGACAATGCAAGATCAATTACATAACATAATAACATACGTGAGAAACCCTCATGGAAAATAAAACCCACTTGAACCTAAAATTAGACTATTATCTTGTAATAACAAGATCTAATGTATACCATCTATAAATGATCAAGGAACTACAATCCCTATTTAGTGAGACTCCAATCTCATAAAGTGCTACCACACCTATCTAGGTAAGCTACAACAACAACAAGACATTTTAAAAAGTTTCATCTTGAAAGGAGGCTATAACCAACATATATGCTAAGCTACCAAAACAACACCTATAAAACACTTACCACCTTTAAATGATGTCAACAACACCTGACGATGGACCTCATCTTATATCTCTTCACCTTTTCTCACACTCAATCAATAAGACCACTATTCTACTAATAAAATTATCATCTACAAGTCATATAAATAGTACTAAAACTAATCTACTCTTCAACTCATCCTCAAGTCACTCAACACCTCCTTTACTTCACTAAACACACACAAGCCTCTCTCCAATCTCTCCTTAGTCTCTCACTTATTAAGTCCATAAACCATCAATTTTTGTTCCACTATTTATAGAGAAATCTTTATAGTCACTACCTTGGTCAGTCATTAAGAATACCTTAGCCCTTAAGGAATATATCACATGAATACATGGCTTAATACAATATTTATTGGTAATCCATAACATCTATGGGTCACCCTTAAAGAACTACACCTTTAATAAGGCACTTGTAGCCCTTATAGGTCTCATGTGAACCCATTCACTCCTTTAGCACTCCCTCAAGAAAAACAAGAACACAAGACCACATTCAAATACATGGGTCCACTCATGTCCTCTTCATCATCATCAAATGATCTCAATCAACTTATCTCACCTTTGTGTATGTTCAAATAACTCAAATAGTGACCAAGTGCACACAATCACCATGAACAAACACATAGTCAACGTATTAAACATTATTCATTCTCAAGATAGATTTATCACACCTAATAAATACACACAAATCATCCTCATGGATTCTACAACATGATCCAATATATAAATCATCGTGATACATTGAACCAATATCAATACAAGCTCGAATATCCTTCTTGGGTCACTTGTGGAACAAGCACAAATACATATTCAACTTATAGGATCAATATCTTTGATTTTACTCACTTCCTGATCTTCAAATTAGTATATCCAGATGTTCTATGGAGTCCTATACCATGTTTTTTTACTGCATGAGAAAATTCATCTTCTATTAATAGATATGGTCTAAAAACTAGACAATAGTTTTTTCCTTTAGAAATTCAAATATTCAAATGCAAAAGGTCATAGTTAGCCTTCAAAAACAATACTCAAATATAATTAACTCTTATCTTAGTTCAAATATGCTCTATTTGATCTTGATCAATCTTTAATGCATAGGTACCAATGCTTAGTCATTAAAATTTAGTCACGTTGACCTCATCTCATGTAATCTTAAAATCTTGACTAAACATGCTCTATCAATCTATGTGAATAAATAAGGTCTTTAATGATCAATGATCACCATTCTATCAACTATACAAAGGCCAAATCATCATTGGATCATTATCTTGTACCTTTGCTTAGTCGTTAAATATCATGCACCTATCCTCATCTCACTAATTCCTAACTTTTTGGAGCCATGTGCACCATTCATCTTGCTCGAGCTTTAACACTTCCAAAAATGAATAAGTATGGGGACCCTTTCAATATGCCCAAATAACCTTTTTTTACCTCAATAATTTCTTCTTCACTTACTCACATGATCTCAAATTTAGACCAGATAATCTCCTCACATATTAGAATCTAACCGTATGACAAAAAAATCCTAGAACCCTCATGTGTGTGAGATATAACACCATTAAAGTGCCTTATAAAAATATTCTATCATAGATCCAACCATGTCAAAACCTACTTGGGAGGCCAATTTTGAACAAGCATAACTTTTGTCATGCTTTAGCAAATAATCTCAAATTTAGTGCAAAACGTGTATGCTCAAAACTGAACAAACCCATATGATTAGATTCTCTTGACACATTCACACATTTAAGATATAACACCATAAAAATGCTCACTCGAATCTTTCTAACACATTGTAAAAATGTCTAAGTATGGGAAAACATAGTCAATATGCCTAGGAGCCCAACTTTGTATATGCATATCTTTTGACGTGCTACATCACATGATCTAAATGTTTGCACAAATAGAATAGGTCCAAAAATAATAAATAAATCATATGATCACCTTCTCCTAAAACCTCTATGCATGTAAATGTTGAACTAATCAACATGTTTACTCAGCTCTTTTTGGCCAACTTGAAAATTTGGCTATGGAACAATAGTGAATTCTATTTTAGAAGCCAACTTTGCACCCTCGTATCTTTAATTAAAATTTGATGCATGAATTGAGATATAACACATAAAAACTAGGGAATAATTTTATCACAACCATATTACCGTCTTCCCTTGACTTTTTCCCATGTGGAAATGGTGATGTCATCAAACTACCTACTCATATTTTCTACCACTAGACCCAAAGTGTTTAGATGAAAAATTATAATCAACCAGATGAGTTCTAATCATATACACAAGCTCTATAAACATATATAACATATCATGAACCTCTTTCACATGATCAAATCACCATACACATCCCTAAACACATCTAATCAATCAAACTCTAAATATAAACTAAGCTAACATCAAGCATATAAGAATAAACACATTGCACACTTTGTTATTATCACTTAGGCTATCAAATCACTTCATCCACTCACTAGAGAATCTCCATGACACCAACATGACATCATCATGACAACATTCAAATAATCTCCCCCTTTGTCATTTATGTCCTCAACCATCATATATAGAAATTTTCAACTCACCTTCTCTCTTTTCAAATCACTCTCATAACAGGAACTTTCTCCCCCTTTGAAATAATGAAAAAGTGGGCACACATTGATGATGAGGACCTAAAAATACTATAAAATAAGAAAGGACTATCTTATAAATATGATACAAATTCCCCCTTACCTTGAGCTAATTTCTTCTTTTCTTAACAAACCCTTCTTGCTCCATGCCAACACTCTCTTCAATCAAGCACTTTAACCAATGAAGAAAGAACACATAAAAACATAAAAATATAATGGAACATATCAATAAACATATGAAAGGGACTCCCCCTAATGACTTTTATCAATTTCACCTTTTGATCATCTTAATATCTTCACACACCATGACAAACCACCATGCAGGTTTACCAAGCTTCTTTCTCAAGACACTTCCATGAATACCAACTTTGCATCTACACCACAAAAAATAGGAAACATGCACTACCAACCTAAGAACATACCTTGAAAAAATAATACCTTTATCTTTTGAATAAATTGACCACAAAGCACTCTTCTTTAAACTAGGTCTATCTATCCTCTTTGTATCCCTACCTGAACCTTGTAGAGCCCACAACTTTCAATAGACATATTTTGAAGACCTAAAACTCCATATGTAGATCACTCTCATATGCTTCCTTAATCACACTAATTTTAATTACCAGGATCATCCTTTGAAACATACTTCCTTCACAAACCTTTGAAATAGGCTCATAAACTTGTTGTTCCTCCTTAACAAAAGATCTTCTTTGATTGGCATTATCATCTTGAGCACACAAAAATGCTTCTCAACTTAAATTAGTCTCTTAAGAAGCATAGATAGAGACACCTTATATACCTCAATTCTTTAAAATAAAAATAAATCCTCAGCTTTCATCTCCTCCTTGCTCATCTGATATTGTGGTTCTTCTTCTTCTTCTTTGGCTTAGGAGAAACAACTTCCTCATCCACTACAACATTACTCTTTTCTTCTATGTTTGAATTGAAAATATATGGAGACAACACAAATTCATGACATACCTTTTCATCTGAATAATCTTCCTTATATCTTGGAACCTCATCATTAGGCACATACAATTGATGTTCTTTACATAATACATACTCAACAATAGCATGATGTTCACTTAGATCCATACATACCTCAAGACTAGCCTCAATAATCACCTTGGTATTCTCTTTGATCTTGATCTCTTCATTATCAACATGAATAAACAAGGAGACCTCTTGGTACTATTCAACTACTGAATCATTATCCACCATAGCAAAATAATTATTGGGCCCTATAGTCTCGTCATGACTCACACTTTTCACCTTTGTCTTCCATGTGTTAACTTGCCTTCTTTCTTAAACTCTAGGAGCTTGATTTAACTTGCCTTATTTCTTAAGCTCTAGGGTCTTGATTAAATCTACTATGTCTTATATATCTTTTCTTATATAAATTTAAAATGTGACCACTATGTTCACAATTGTATCACACCATACCTTTTACAAGAAACATATCTTGCCTTACATTATTTGGATAGAAATCTACAATGTGTCCTATACCATGACAAATAAAACAACCTCCCCTTTTTGAAGAGGACTTCCTTTTCTAATATTACATGGACAATGATTTGCAAAGTGTCCCACATCAAGACAATTAAATAAATTGATTATGTTCACACCTTTTGATTGATGAACCTTATCATAGATCCATGCAAATTCATTTATAATAGGTCCCTTTCACTCTCAAGCCCTATGACCAAATTGATCACATGTATAACAATAATCATTGAATCTTGCATACTTCATGGCATTTGGTTATCTAATCTAATTTGTCTTTACTCTACCAGCATATTCATTCCTTGTTTGATGATTTGTCTTCAATGTATGATTATCCTGGTTCACATTAATCTTCATCTTGAGTTACAATCTTTTGTTCTTCTTCATATCCAAGACCAGTTCTATCACTATCATGTTTTTGACCACTCAAAATGTTTTCTAGATTACATGAGCTCTTTTAAAATCTCATAAATGTCTTGACCTTACTATCTATCTTTTCTATCTTAGATTTGAAAGATTAATTTTTAGAAACATACCTTGAACATTCATCCTCTTTAGCTTTTAGGCTTGTAGATAGAATTTACAATTGACAATTGAGATGATTTATCATATCTTCATGCTCCTTGGATTCTTCATTCAATCTTGCCTCATACACACTAAATTTTTCCCCATAGTCCTTGTGATTAGATTTCATCTTCTTATTGATCTTCATCTCAATCTTCAGTTCTTCAAGAGCATTCATCAAAATAGTTTCAAAATCCACCTCATCTTCATCATCATTTGAATCAATCCAAGTAGTCTCCTTATGTAAATTCTTTTTTCAGCCATGAATAGGGCTTCATCTTCAACATGACCATAATCTTCATGGTCATATTCAGAATCATTGTCTTCACTCTCATCTGATGAGCTGCAATATTCTTTGGTATAAAGACTCTTCTTATTCTTGAAGGATCTCTTTTTGTTGTTATATTTTTTTCATAGTTTCTTCCTATATGTCTTCTTATCTTCATATTTTCCTTCATCATGCTCATCATCATCATTCTTATCATGCTTATGAGGTTAATTCCAAGAAAAATGTTCTATCTCTCTATAGTTGAAACATTTGAAAGGTAGTTTACCCTTATATTTCCCCAAGCTAGTGTTCAATTTTATAGTAATCAAAGCAATTAGTTTATCATCATCAATATAAAATATGTCATCCTCTTTGGATTTATTACCTTGGAACTTCTTAGGATTCATCTTTGTCTTGAATATTACTTCCTTCTTTGGTGGTATAACATTATTCTTCCTCATCTCATAGGCAGTAAGGGTGCCATGCAATTAATCCATCTTCAATTGAGTAAGGTCATGTCTTTATTCTATATTAGATACTTTAAGATCAATCTTGGGGGAAAGAGACCTTAATACATTTTGTATAACACTAGTCTCTTCAATATTCTCACCAAGACCTCTGATGATATTCACAATCTCATCAATTCTCTATAAAAAGGATGCCACAGTATATTATTCATTCATCTTGAGACTTTCAAGTTGTCTTCTATGATTTTATAACTTAGAAATCTTAACCTTTGAACTTACTTTGAAAATAGACTTCAATTTATCCCATATTTCCTTGGTGGATGTACAATGAATTACTTTATTGAAATTAGTTTCTATAAGAACACAAGTTATGGCATTCAATGCCCTAGAGTTTTTCTAAAATAGCTTCTTATTTACAACACTAGATGGAGGAATAATAGGATAAGGATAACCATCTAAAACATATTTCCATACATCAAACCCTAGGGACATAATGTACGTCTTCATCTTATCACTCCAAAAAGCATGATTGGATCCATTGAACATAATTTCTTACATAGTAGAGAAACAACCTTTCACATTTTGACTAGCCATTCTACCTTGGATCACCTTCAAATTGCCAAGATTTTAACAAATGACCTTGATCTGACACTAATTTTTAGAGGTATAATCACTGAGAGTGGGGAGGGGGTGAATTAGTGAGCCCAAATAATCCAAATTCAATTATGATCTTTACAAGTACTTAACCAGTTACCACAAGCATTCATGAAGTATATACATCATTCGTAGCAATAAGCAAGAGAGATAATGCAAGATCAATTACACAACAAAAAAATATGTGGTAAACCCTCTTGGGGAATAAAACCCAATAGAACCTATAATTAGACTAATACTTTATAATAACAAGATCCAATTTAGACTATCTAAAAATGATTAAGGAACTACAATCCCTATTTAGTGAGACTCCAACCCCACAAAGTGATACCACACCTATCTAGCTGAGCTGCAACAACAATTAGACCTTCTAGAAAGTTTCACCTTGAAAGGAGGCTAAAACCACCTTAGATGTTGATTTTTCATAAGAACACCTATAAAACATTTCCACCTCTGAACTGATGTCAACAACACCTGATGATGGACCTCAACTTATATCTCTTCATTTTTTCTCACACTCAATCTACAATAGCACTATTCTTCCAACAAAATTATGACCTATAGGTCATACAAATAATCCTCAAACTAATCTTCTCTTCAACTCATCCTCAGCGCACTCAACCCCTCTTTCTCTCCACAAAACACACATACAAGCCTCTCTCCAATCACTACTTAATCTCTCACTTACTAAGTCTAGAACCCATCAATTTTAGTTCCACTATTTATAGAGAAATCTTGATAATCACTACCTTGGTCATCAATTAAACATGCCTTATCCCTTGAGGCATATCTCACATAAAGACATGGCTCAATACAATCTTTATTGGCCAACCATAGAATCTATGGGTCACCCTTAAGTAACTACACCTTTTAATAAGGCCCTTGTATCCCTTATAGGTCTCATGTGAACCCCTTGACTCTTTTAACACTCAAGAAAAAGAGAAACACAAGACCACTTTCAAATACATGGGTCCACTCTGTAGACACTACAAAAATTCACACATGCAATTCTAAAGGTCTGAATGTTATGGGACCCACTAGGGACCACCTAAACCTTATTAACCCTTAACCCAACCTTCCTAACCTAACCAAGTCACTAGCCACCTATAAGTATTCAAAAATACTATTTGAAAACACTACTCCAAATTACTATTCACTGGCACTATTCATGATGACATGGTATTTCACTATTCATGGTGACATGGTAGGTGACATGGCAAGTGACTCATCAGTGATATGGAAGGTTACATGGAATGTGACATGTCTTGGAAGTGAGCTGGTTTGGAGTGGGACATGATACCCCACTTGGGACCCTTGCCAAAGGTTATTAATCAAATCATTAAGCATCACAAGGGCCTCGCTCTAAAGTATGGAAAATTTATCTATAAGGGGACATCATTCAACATCATATTTTGGCTTCATGCATTAAAATGGTGTCTAAACTAGGGTTCCCACCTTTTGGGTGCTTTGGGAAAAGATAGAAGTATGTGGTGGAAGGTATTTTTAACCCATATGGACACATTGGCATGATATCCACTTATTTTAGACACACTTACAAAGTGGAAAAAATACTTATTAAGTGGTAATCCCACCATCTTTGTCCTTCATGACCACTTATCCACCCATGGGGAAAAGATAGAAGTGGCTGATAGAAGGTATTTTGGAACCAGATGGACACATAGGCATGATATCCACTTATTTTGGAGAGACTTACAAATTGGGAGACACACTTATGAAGTGGGAATACCACAATCTTTGTCCTTCATGACCACTTACCCACACATGGAGAAAAGACAAAAGTGGGTGGTGGAAAGTCTTTTGGACTCATATGGGTCTATGGGCATTATCTCCACTCAATTCGGACACATGTGCAAGGTGGAAGACACATTAACCAAGTGGGAGACACACTTTGTGAAGTTGTAATCCTACCACCCTTATCCACTTAACCCACTTATGCACCCACCTGGAAAATGGTGTCACACTTCCACTATTTCAACCTTTGTCATGTTTCTTGGCATGAAATGCTACAAATATTACCCCCCCCCCCTTTCGTTCATGGGAGGATAGAATTTGGTTAGTATCATTTATCTTGTATATTGTCAACTTGTCAAAGAGGTCATCCATCTTGGAGGGGAGGAGTTCAAAGCAGCCAAAATCTACTAGAAATGCTCCAGGTTTCTTCAACAACACCACCTTCATTAACCATTTTCAACCATATTCAAGCATAAGATATATTGTCATTTATGTAATTTTAATTTATTCACTTCTTGGCTTTATTCTTATCTTGATCTCCAAACCTCTACTCCTTTTCCTTCTTCTCTTGACCTCTAAAATTGTACCCCTTGGCCTTCTTCTTCTCTTAACTTTTAAAACACAACCCTTTAGCCTTCTTCTTTTCTTGACCTCTAAGCCTTTACCTTTTGACCTTTTCATATTATTGAACTCTTGATCTCTTAACCCTATACCTTTTACCTTCTTGATCATTTACCCCTTTGCCTTCTTGACTATCATTTACCCCTTTACCATTTACCATTTTGACTATTTACCAACCCAACTAGAATCTTATCTTCTAGGTCTTTGTCACAAGACAAACCAAAAACAATAACTTTAGAATTGGTTTTGACCAACTATATATTTATTTTAGTCATTTCATTAGCAAGTACTCTTTTATTTAATTTTAGTTACTTTAGTTATTTAAATTCAAGTACCTTCTTTTTCATTTCTAAACTTAATTTTCTAAAGTAGGTGTGTAATGTCCCCAAATTTATGATAAAGTGATTTAATTAATTTAAGTTGTCCAAAAATTAATATTACTTCAAAAGGATGACTTTAATTAATTAATTTTAATTAAAATGGAAAAATATAAAATATTAAATAAGATTCTTCTAGAAGATGGAGTTAGTTGCAAGTTGGCTTCTTCTAGAAGATTCCTTGGAGCTTTTAAAAGAAGTTGAGGGCAAAGCATTTTTTATGATTGGTTGAGAAAAATTTATGATGCATTATTGTAAAGCTTGAAGTTGGATTTAGCTAAATCTTTGAGGATGAAAACCTTCAGCAGATTGGAAAAGAGTTGGACAAAAACCTAGCTCTTTTAGGAGTGAATTCGTGATGGAATTCACATTGGGCTTATTCAATAAAATAGGTGCTTTGAATAAGTTGATATTTTGATAATTTAGCTATCTACATAAATCAGGGTTTATATTAATTTCTAGAAGATATAAGAGTTTACAGTTTGAGATTATGTTGGGAGAGTCTTCAGATTTCTATTCTATCAACAGGGATTAGATTTTTAACATAGATTCTCATTGCATCATACGCTTGGGAGTAAATACTAACAATTTGGAAAACTAGCTATCTAAAGACTGAAATCAATCTTTAGTATGGATCTTCTTCTGACTCATGAGAGCTACGATAGTGAGTTTTAACTTTAGGTCATCCCTTGTTAAGAGAGAGTTTGGTGCAATAGTCATGCAACATAATTACGAGCAAGCATGCAAGATCGGATTCCTTTAAAGGGATCCGTTGGAAACGTCATTCAGCTGGCAGAGATCTTGCAAATAAGACAGACTAGAAAGGACATTTCATGATAGAAAAAGACACTTAGCTATGAAGAAAGGTGTAACACCTACTTTTTGGACTATGCGCAACCTTAAAAGAAGCATTTTGAATGTAAAATTTAGACCTATTTTGTATTCACTTGGAGGACATGTTGATTGTTCCAGTCATTGTATTGATCTGAGGCCTACGTAGATCTTTGGAGCTGCTCTCTAGGCAATTTGGCAGAGATTGGCTGAACAAGCTCTCTAGGTTATTTTTTAGCCTCACAAACACAGTCGCCTAGCAAGATTATTACAAGATTTTCTCAATAGCATTTAATTATGTAGACCGTGTAATCATTACAAAGGTGTTTTTGTGAGTCAGCAGTGTGGAATTCATTATTTGAGTGTTACATTCAAATCAGAGGTGACCACCTAGGTTGGATAGACAAGGCGTTGGAGTTTTGTTGTTCCTTTTATATCAGAGCTACACCAACTGGAGAAAGGCAAAGAGAAAAATGAGATTTGAAATCTATTGCTAATACATTGGCCTAGTTTTGGAGTTGGAAGAGAGGAATGTGTGAAGATCTGGGAGAGATCATTCTCAAACCTGCATTCTATTTCCAACAGCTTCCATTTCCTGTAGCATTCCATTATTCTGTCATAGAGATCTCGTATTTCTGATCCTTCATACTGAGCTATTTTAAAGCTTATATTGCAATTTAGTCCTTGGCATATACATTCTAAGGTGTGAACATAGATTTCATTTGTGACTTAGAGTCTATTACATACTCAAAAAAATTTATTGCGTCATTTTATTTCTACTAGTCTAAGTATAGTTTGTATTTAATGCACTGCTGTCATAAACAATAATAAATACTCTCTATGGTTGATCTTTTTTGAGTTCAAATAACCTGGTATCAAACTATTATTAATTCCTGATTAGATCCTTCTGTGATATCAATCATGTTTAAAGGAAGAATTTCATAGTTTGATTTCTAGCTCTACTTATGTTTTGTAATTTGAATACCAATCTATATTTCTATGTTATTATGATCTGAGAGTGATAAAGTGGAACACCTATCAAACTAAAATAACTAAAAAATCTCAGTCTTTCTAAGAAAGGGATCTTTCAGTGGTATTAGAGCCATGCTTCTTGCCAGCCTGTAGGGGTGAATATATTTTATTTCTATGCATCTGAGAAGATTTGATATAACCCATATGTACTATACACACAGAAGAGCTCAGTACAAGCATGAGTTTGGTATAGAATAGGAACCTATTATCGCAGAAGAATAGGGGGATGCTCAAATAAATTAGGATGAGGTAGAGAGAGAGAGATGATGAGGAATCTCATCACTACTTAGCCCAGGATTATTCAGGATTTAGACTGATTACAGGATACCGTGGAACATTTGGAGGTGGATAGACACAGAGGCAGGAAGAATAGATTAGTTTCAGTAACAGGTAGTCATCATAGTCATCAGTCTAGTCAGCATAGCCATCAGTCTCATTCTTTAATTGGGAGCTCCCTTCATTCCTCTAGGCAGAATCACCATCATACACCTACTCTAAATAGACCATTGCTTTCATAGTTTGTACCAGGTGAATAGCTAGCATAGGTGGAGCCACTAGAGATTGGGTTTGAAGAGTCCGTTCTGGTAACCACAACAGAGTGGAGAGCTTTACCCCCTGAGGTTAGGGATGTTTTCCCTCTTCCCTAGTATTGTGTGTAATGTAGAGATACAGCTAGATTCAGAGGAGATCCTGCTCATAGACCACCCGAGCAATAGAACTATGACCTCAATCAAGCGACTGGGAAGATCATGTTGGCTACATATGATGGTATGGGTAGGACGAGTGCACGTGCTTGGGTGCACAAGCTGGACATATATCTATCCTTGAGACCCATGCCTGAGCATGAGGCTATTTAGTTTGCTATCTTACATTTAGATGGGGTTGCCTATGATTGGTGGCATCATGGATTGGTCACCCAGGATCATGCCTTAATTCATTCCTATGAAAAATTCATTGAATGACTCATTACTTGATTTGATCGTAAGGACACAAAACTCTACAATAAGGAGTTGGCACATCTTAGACAGACTGGACAGGCAAAAGCATATGTTAATGAGTTTTAGCTTATTGTAGTTATGGTACCTGATATGCCCTAGAGGTGTAGCGTGATGTTATTCATTGAGGGATTATAGGATAGACTTAAGGGACTAGTACATGCTTTCCAACTATCCACTCTTAAGGAGGCCATTGATGTGACATTGAGACTGGATATTGTTCCCACTTCATATCAGGCAGATAAGAAACCATTCAAGGACTTTCAGTCTGCACAGAATGCCAACATGCCACAAAATAAAGAAGGGTCATCTTCTATAACACCTTGGATGAATCAGGAGATGAGGAATGAATTGAGAAGGAAAAAGTTATGCTTTTCCTGCAAAGAACCTTGGGAACCCGGACACTGTTGTATGAGAAAAGGAAAGGTTTATTTGATTGAGGTGACATTTGAATTAGGGAATGAGGAGGTGCTCGACATTGATATTGAAGATATCATGGAAGATGTTGAGTAGGTACAAACACAGTTGGAGTTAGATACCCCTGAGCCCATGAAATCAGCAAAAGTAATTATGGCTACCCTCTCCAGTTATCCTAACTTTCATGCCTTTTAGTTGAAAGGTACACTTAAGGGCAAGTGGGTCATGAGCTTGGTAGACACAGGTGCTATGCATAACTTTATTGACTAGAAGCTAGTGGAAAGGCGTGGATTAGAATATGAGAAATTTGGTGGTTTTGGAGTAAAGGTGGTAGATGGTGCAATTTTGGGTTGTACCAAATGGATTTCACAGCTTAGTATTCAAATGGGGGATTATACTTTGATCGATGATTTCTATGTGCTTCCTTTAGAGGATTATGATGTGGTCTTGGGCATGCAGTGGTTACAGTGTATTGCATGTTACATTATTGATCACCAGTGTATGCAGTTAGAGTTCCTTTCTGGGGGAAAGAAGACTATCTTGAGGGCAATGTTAGATGGAGGACCTAAGGAGGTGTCATCTCACAAGATGGAGACTCATTTTATGAGTGACAAGGTAAATGATTCTATATGTTGCATGACATTTTCACTCCCAATTATGAGTCATTATCCTTATGGGGATTTGGAGAGCATGATAAATAGAGTAGCGTAGCGGTCTTTTGTGAAGACTAAGGCATGTGTTGGTGAGTTTGTTAATTACATATTGAGAATTATCGCACTACTCTCTAGGAGAAATAAGGAGAATTTATTCACATATATTTTGCAGGATAGTGTTTCAGATAGTAGAGTTTGCAAATTTTTGAGAATGATATGGGATCCTGAAAGTTGGTGTTGGGTATCAGGGGCAAATTGCTTGAGGACAAGCAATCTCCAAGAAGGGAGGACTGTAATCTCCCCAATTTTATGATAATGTGATTTAATTAATTTAAGTTGTCCAAAAATTAATATTACTTCAAAAGGATGACTTTAATTAATTAATTTTAATTAAAATGGAAAAAAAAATATTAAATAAGTTTCTTCTAGAAGATGGAGTTAGTTGCAAGTTGGCTTCTTCTAGAAGATTCCTTGGAGCTTTTAAAAGAAGTTAAGGGCAAAGCATTTTTCATGATTGGTTGAGAAAAATTTCTAATGCATTATTATAAAGCTTGAACTTGGATTCAGCTAAATCTCTGAGGATGAAAACCTTTAGCAGATTGGAAAAGAGTTAGACGAAAACCTAGCTCTTTTCAGGAGTGAATTCGTGACGAAATTCACATTGAGCTTATTCGATAAATTAGGTGATTTGAATAAGTTGATATTTTGATAATTTAGCTATCTACATAAATTAGAGATCATATTAATTTCCAAAATATATAAGAGTTTACAGTTTGAGATTCTATTGGGAGAGTCTTCAGATTTCTATTCTATCAGTAGGGGTTAGATTTTTAAAATAGATTCTCATTGCATCATAGGCTTTGGAGTAAATACTAATACTTTGGAAAATTGACTATGTGAATACTGAAATCAATCTTTAGTATGGATCTTTTTCTAACTCATGAGAGCTAGGACAGTGATTTTTAACTTTAGGTCATCCCCTGTAAAGAGAGAGTTTGGTGCAACAATCATGCAACATAATTATGAGCAAGCATGCAAGATCGGATTCCTTTAAAGGGATTCGTTGGACATGCCATTCAACTGGCAGAGATCTTGCAAATAAGACAGGCTGGAAAGGATGTTTCATGACAGAAAAAGACACTCAGCTGTGAAGAAAGGTGTAACGCCTACTTTTTGGACTATGCACAGCCTTAAAAGAAGCATTTTCAATGTAAAATTCAGACCTATTTTGTATTCACTTGGAGGACATGCTGATTGTTCTAGCCATTGTATTGATCTGAGGCCTATGTAGATCTTTGGAGCTGCTCTCCAGGCAATTCGACAGAGATTGGCTGAATGAGCTCTCTAGGTTGTTTTTCAACCCCACAAACATAGCCGCCTAGCAGGATTATTACAAGATTTTCTCAGTAGCGTTCAATTATGTAGACCGTGTAATCATTACAAAGGTGTTTTTGTGAGTCAACATAATGGAATTCATTAGTTGAGTGTTGCGTTCAAATCAAAGGCGATCGCCTAGGTTGGATAGACAAGGCATTGGAGTTTTGTTGTTCCTTTTATATCAGACCTGCACCAACTGGAGAAAGGCAGAGAGAAAAATGAGATTTGAAATCTATTGCTAATACATTGGCTTGGTTTTGGCACTGGAAGAGAGGAATTTTTGAAGATCTGGGAGAGATCATTCTCAAACCTGCATTCTATTTCCAACAGCGTCCATTTCCTATAGCATTCCATTATTCTATCATAGAGATCTCGTATTGTTGATCCTTCATACTGAGCTATTTTGGAGCTTATACTACAATTCAGTCCTTGGCATGTACATTCCTAGGTGTGAACATAGTTTTCATCTATGACTTAGAGTCTATTACATACTTAGAAATTGTTATTGTGTCATTTTATTTCTGCTAGTCTAAGTATAGTTTGTATTTAATGCACTACTATCATAAACAACAATAAATACTCTCTATGGTTGATCTTTTCTGAGTTCAAATAACCTGGTATCAAACTATTATTAATTCCTGATCAGATCCTTCTATGATATCAATCATGTTTGAAATAAGAATTTCATAGTTTGATTTCTAGCTCTGCTTATGCTTTGTAATTTGAATACCAATCTATATTTCTATGTTATTATGCTCTTAGATTGATAAAGTGGAACACCTATCAAACTGAAATAACTGAAAAATCTCAGTCTTTCCAAGAAAGGGATCTTTCAAGGTGGCTTGATAGCCTTCTAAATATCTCACACTTTCTTGGATCTAGGTCATACTAAGCAATCCACCTTACTTCTTGTCTAACGAACAAGTTTTATTTAAGTGCTTTCTTATTGCAGGTCATTCTTCCCTAGCCAAAGAGGAGTTCTCATACTTGATCTATATCAACATGTGCACTTCTATCAAGTTCTCATAACCACTACCCTTATTTTTAGTTTTATCTCTTTTTCATTTAAACTAAGAAAAGTGAACAATTAGAGTAAAACATTTTGGCATGTCCAGTGGCACCCTAGAAGTTTCTTGAGTTCATAAATGTTATAGGATATTTAGTTGCATTAATGAAATTTCATTTAATTTCACATCTCATTTCTAAAAATTAAACATTATTTTCTTCTTTTCCAAAAATGCAAGGTTTAGTTTCTTTTGCTTTCCATAAACAAAAAATAAAAAGTAAAAAAAAATTGTCATTTTTCTTTGCATTCTAAAAGAAAATAAAAAAGAGCATTCATCATAGGATTATGATTGCATCTTGATGTTGCATTTAGGTGCATCTTAGTGGTTTTTATTTTCATAAAAAGAAATATGAAATTTATTTTGGATTAAAATAAACCTTGCACCCATAGTTTGCTTGCTTTATTAGCTCACCTAGTTTAATTTAAGCAAGTAAATTAATCATAGCAATCACCTCTTCTCACACACAAGCCAAACCAATTTCATAATCAACACATCAAAAATACTTGATACAAGACACGACTAGGATTTCATCACCTAGTAGTAACCTTACCCTTTTCCAGTATCTTGTTTGGATTTAATCACCGAAGGGATAACCAACTCAGCTTTCTGGGTGAGTATGAACTCTAGAATTTGGTATATTGGCTAAGTGCTCGACTCTTCTACAGGATCATGAATTGAGGGGGAAATCCCCAAGTGGTATGCCACATATTTAAATCCAATGAAAAAATTTCTCTTGAACACCTAAACACAACTCAAAACCAAACTTAGATTTCTTTATAGGACCTATTCAAGCCAATTTCATTCACACACTTTCTAAGGCATAAGCAAAGAGTGAGATAATTAAAAATTTAAGGCTTAATGCATCTTAGTGTATGAATTGTTTTCCTTGATATTTTCTTTTCTTGCTTTGTGTTTGAGGTGTGAGTTCATATCACTTCTTTCCTATTTTCTCACATGGTCTTTACAAGACAAAAGTTAAGAAATCAAACTAACCAAAGACCACCTTCCTCTTCTTCCTCCTCCTCTATGGAGTACATTTCAGATGTTGAAGGTTCTCCTCATTATCTTCCTACCATGTCTTGGATAGTTGTTGAAGGTGATGTGGATTTTGTCACATTCCTTGACAACAACCATACAACCTTTCAACATTACCTTAACACCATAGCTCATCATACCATTGTTGCTTCAGTTCCCCCTATGGGTCTGCTATATGGCATGGCTCCCACTCTTATGGTTGGTGTTACCTCCACCCGACCCTTGATCATTGAAGCCTCTTCCTCTACTAATATCCCAACCACTATCACAATCAAAACCCAATCTAACATTCCAACATATAACCAAACTCCTCCTACACCAACCAATACTTCTAATGTAAGAACAACCTTTACCTCTAGTTACCTATACCCCATCTACCATAGGAGTAACTTCTACCCCTATTTTCACCCTTCATATTTTTCCTACCGACCCACCGATATCTACCCCACTCCAAATTTTGGGACTTTCCATACCTTCTAGCCTTCCAACCATTGGCACAAAGACTACCACTTAACCTCAACCTCCCACTTCAACCATACCTCCAAACCAACCCATGTATTTCCCCCAATAAAACCGCATGACATCATAAAAATATGTCCCTAACCTACAAGGATACACATCTCCTTCATCCCAACCTTCCATGCCCACATACCAATATGTGGCATCATCCCAACCTTCCATACCCACACACCAAAATGTAGCATCATCCCAACCTTCCACCACTTATTCATACATTACAACCACTCAAACTCGCCTAAATATACCACCCATTTATGGAGTTACCCAAACCCAAATGGACTTAATGAGAATCCTTATGGACGAGATGACCAACATGGAGTCATTTATATCTAGGTTTCATAACATTTTATCCTATGATAAAAAATGTAATAAGCCCATCCAACCATACCCATTAAACCATATCCTCCCTAATAGGAACTTCCTAAGCTATTTAAATTCCAAAGCAAAGAGGAACCCAAACAACACTTAAAGGTATTTAACCATTCTTGTTACCTCATTGCCTATGATGATGCCCTTCTTCTCCATACTTTCCCAATGTCTCTATCCAACCCAACCTTAGATTGGTATAATTCCTTACCTAAACATTCCATCTTCTCCATCACCCAACTAACCCAAACTTTCTTCAATCATTTCTCACTAAATATGTCCAAGATAATTTCCATTATCAACCTCTACTCTATCTGATAGTTTGAGGATGAGTCCATTGCCAATTTTGTGGCTCCTTGGAGGAACCTAATTAACTAAATTTCTTTTCCTTGCCTCAACTTGAACTCATAGATCTCTTTTCTTGGGCATGTGCCAAACATATCTCCTCCATTCTATGTGTCCAAATCTTTTGGGCTTCTGATGAATCTTTTACCATGGCACATAAGGTAGAGAACATAGTCATTAACAAAGGGAGGCTAAAATTAAAGAACAAAAACTCCACCTACAAAACCAACAAGGAATCTTTTTTTAAACCAAACAACTAAACCAATACCAATACTAAGGGAAAAGGAACAAAAAATGTAGTTGTCCTTAAAGCTACTCCCCCACCATCTGCAAACCAACCAAATTCCTCTAATTATTCAAAGCAAAACCTAAGGAACCAAACCTGGAAAAACCAAAAGTAATTAACTCCACTAGAAGAATCCCATGCTTCTATCTTGGAGAAGCTATTAAAAGCTAATATCATTCAACTTCCTCATATTAAACCACCCCAAAAATTTAACTATTCTCATCTTATATCTATTTGGTATAATGAGAATGATTCATGTGCCTTTCATCACATGATAGGACATGATATCAATAGGTTCAGTACCTTCAAGAACCTTGTCCAATCCCTCATTGATAAGGGGGAGATTACATTGGAAAACTCTAATGGACCACCAAACCAAGCCCTTAATATATTCAGGCAACCTTTCCCAAACCATGATCCTACTAAGAATAAGAGCAACAACATCGAGTGCTCTTATGATACCCATATTGTTCACATGGTTCTTGACACACTTGCTACCTAAGAACCCACTCACCAACCTACATTTCCCTCACCCTCTCTTATTATTGAGGTAGAAGAGTTACCTTCTCCCATTTTGGGAACCCAAACCAAGGAAATACCCCTTTCTCCTCCTCTACTCATCAAAGTAGTGGAGTCACCAACCTCCCCTTCAACTAAAATACTAGACCACACACCCATATTACCTTCTTTACCAATTTCCAAGAAACTCTCCACTCCCACAGAAATCATTTCTAGGGAGGAAATCCTTATATCTACTCCTACCATAGAGGATCCACCTATCTCAACCTTGCATCCTTTGATTGAGGAAGAGGAAATCCTTAGGTTTACTCCTACCATTCAGGGAATCAAACCAACCTACAAACCCTTCTCTAGGCTAGTGTAAAAATTAGAATTTGTCTCCAACATTGACATATATTGAGCCATCTTTTGGTAGTAATTAGGTCTCCCTTATATTACTAAACTAGAACCTCCAATCCCTTTTTTATTAGATCAACCTACCACTTATATTGACTAACCCATTACCATATCTACCCAACCAACCCAAACCTCCACCCAACCATATAAAACCTCAACCAAAATAACCAACCATCAACCACTTAAGACAACCAATACACAAGTATCCAAGTCCTCTCCTATCACCCCAACCAGATCTACCAAAACCATAGGAGAACCATCTAAATCACCTGCACCCAAACTTATCAAAAAATCTCATGCTTCTGTTATCAAAACTATTGAGGATTTAGGAATACTTCCTACACCTAGCCGTAATGATCCCTCCTTGAAGTTGGACCTAACTCCATCTAGTCCACCAATTAAAGAAACCAAGAAGGTGGAGTTACCCAAACCTCTACCTTGAACTAGACCAATACCACCTCCCTCCCTCTACTATCCCTATCACTTATTCCTCATCTACTAAACCTTCTCTTTTTTCTCCACCTATACCCACCTCCACTAAATCATCAAACTACCCATCATCCTTAACTAACAAGTCTACCTATACCTTCCCACCTATCACTAAAAATTCACCCTCCACCTCTAAATCATCTACATCCAAACCAACCATAACAAAACAATCCCAACCAAAACCACCTACCAAAACCCTTTCACCACCAACAACTTCCATAGTGAAGTCTACTTCCAAGAAGACTACAGCCCCTAAAATTAAAAACCTATCACCTCCAGCACCTTTTCTTGAATCTTATTCAACCATTCTGCAAAGGTTGTTGAAAAACTCCTCCTTAAGCCTACCACCCATAAAACATTTGGACCCTTCATGCCCAAAACCATCATGGTTCAATGCCATATTTATTTGCTTATACCGTAAGACATCGAGACATGATAAAAAGAACTGTAAATCTCTCCAAACACTCATCCATTGGATTTATGATTAGGATGATATATTAATATATGAACCTCTTATGTCACCCATACCAATACAACCATCACCCATACCTGCCAAACATGGTGACCAATTACCAACTCCTCTACTCTCACCTAAAAGTGAAGATGAATCTGACCACTCTACTACCTCAACTTATCTTTCTATCCATACTATCAATGTGGTCACTATATCATAGTAGAAAGATAAAGGGAAGGCTAAGGTGTCTATTCCCTAGACTTACCCCTCTTCCAACTCCTAACCAACCCACACCCAACCATCTCCATCTTCAACTAGACCCAAGGTGTCTATTTTAGGTTCCCCCAATATAACACTACAATATTAATCTTGAGAGGTATCCTCAAGCAACTTCATCAAAATCCATAAAAAATGAGCTTATATGAGTTGATCTCTACCTCTCCTCATCACCACCAATCACTTATAGAGGCTTTGCAATCTATTAAGGTCCAACCCGATGACCCTCAACCTCTAGCCACCTTTGTTGGTGCCCTTAAAATTTCCAACCTTGTCACCTTTAAGGATTCAAAAATGCCTTCCATCCACACTAAGGACCTAGATCCCCCACTTTTTATTATCAATTACATTGACAAAAACTATATTAAATAGGTCATGATTGATGGGGGAGCTAGCATTAACATAATCTCCTCTCACACCTACAACCAACTCAACTTACCGAATAATGTCATGTTTGAATCCTCAGTTATCTTTCTCTCCTTCAAAGATACCATGGTCACTACCTTAGGAGCTAACATCCTTCATACTTGTGTAGGACCTTACACGCTCCGTGAACTTTTATATGTTGTGGAAGGGGAATTCCAATACAACATCTCATTGTAAAAACCTTGGATTTGTTCCATGGCATGTGTTCCCTCTACCCTCCATTGTTGCATCAAATTTCAGCATGAATGCCAGGTCATCACCATCCAAGTAAACCCAAGTCTTTTCTCAACATGCAACATGATCTATCACCCCAAAAATATCCTCATACCCCCATCTAGTACACCTTCAATAGTTACACCCCAATTGCCGACCATAAAGGAAGCATCAACTATCTCATCCATCCCTTCTTCACAAATCCCCATAAAGGAAATCTTGGAATCTATGTTCCAACATCTCGCATTAGGGGATTATCACCCTTTAACTCTTGATGCATTCCCTATTCCTCATGATAATGGGAAACTCACTAACTAGCTAGAATATGACCCCAATATCAAAACTATCATTCCCTTTGAACCTCCCAACCATTAGACCCATTTTTTTTATGGGCAACTCAAAAAACCCCTTAATGCTTCTATCACCCCTTCCTCACCTCAGCCATTTACCACTAGTTTTTCCTACCTAGATAAACCAAGATTTTCCAAGACATACCTTCATCAGTGTGCTTAGAAAGGTTTTGGCCTTGGACTATATGAGCAAGGCCCACATGAACTAGTCACCATTGAGAGTAGGAAACCTCATGAGAAGCATGGCCTTGGTTTCATCCTACATAACAAGAAGCAACCTAAACCACCTACCATCATCATTATTAATGAGGATACCCTTTCCTCACTAATCTCACCTCCACTTAGATGTGAGGATGATGACATCATCCCACCTAACTTTTTTTTCATCAACATGATCACCCTTGGACCCCTAACTTATCAAAATAAGGGGGTAACCATCACCATCCCTTTGACACATCCTGAGATGATAGAGAAAGACTCTCTTACCATTAATATTATTTAATGCCAAGATGATGCTTCTGTTCTCACCTACCATGATGTAGGGGATTCTTATATCCACAAATTCTTTCCTCCTACGAACCAAACCATGTTGAATGAATCCACTATCGATGTCAACTTAGGTACATGAGATAACTATTGCATTATCAAAATAGGTCAATCATTGAATTAAATAGAACAATAAGATTACCCTTCTTTCCCTCAAGACTAAAGCATAACATTTGCTTGGTCCTATCAGGATATTCCTGGAATTGATCCTTATATTTCCCTCCTTAACATTGTCACTCATCCTAGTGCTAATCTTATTTAATAAAAAAAATGTAGGATGCACCCTCATATTGCCCTTCTAAACAAGGAAGAACTTTAACACCTGTTATCGATAAATTTCATACAACCCATTGACTATCCTCAATGGGTTTCTAACATCATTCCAATTACCAAATCTACCAGGGGACTTCACCTTTGTATCTATTTTTGTGACCTCGAACTTGCTTGTCTAAAGGATGACTTCCCTTTGCCTAGCATTGACCAACTTGTTGACTTTACAGCTAGCTACGACATGTTATCTCTCATGGATAGTTTTGTGGGATATAATCAATTCTTGATTGCTTCTAAAGATCAACATAAAACTTATTTCATCACGCTTTAAGGAATCTTATATTACAAGGTCATGCCATTTGGTCTGAAGAACATTGATGTAACATACCAATGAGCCATGAGCTACATATTCCATGATCTCATTCATACCATCGTAGAGGACTATGTTGATGATCCCTTGGGGAAAAAAAATCTCATAAATATCATCTAAAAGTTCTTAGCATTATCTTTGAGTGCATAATCCCTTTTCATGTTTGACTAAACCCCAAGAAATGTGTTTTTAGTGTCATTTCAAGAAAACTTCATGGTTTTATCATCTCTCTTATAGGAATATAAATAGATCCCACCAAAGTTAAAGCAATTTTTGAAATGCCACCTCCAACCCACCTTAAACAACTCTACAACCCACATGGGAAACTCTAATCCATCTGTCACTTCATCTCTCAATTATCAAATAAATGTCAACCTTTTCACCATATTCTTAGGAAAGATACCTCTTTTGAGTGGACCAAAGACTACCAGTAAGCCTTCGATTCACTCAAATAATATCTCCTTTCTCCACCCATTCTTATCCTTCTTAAAGAGGATCAACCCTTCTACCTTTATATCTCCACCACTGACCTTTCCCTAAGGGTGATGTTTGCTCACTATGATGAACAAAACAAGGAACAAGCTATCTAATATATAAGTTAAACACTTATAAGGTATGAGACTTGATACACTCATATGGAGAAGCTTTACCTCACATTAGTATTTATGGCTTCCATCTTATTCCATTACCTTATCAATCACAAAACCTTTATAATCACTAACACCGAACCACTCAAGTATATGCACTCAAAACCATACCAAAACCAATGTATGGCTAAGTGGCTCATCTTCTTAGCTGGTTTTAACATTGAGTTCCTCCAGTAGAATTTAATTAAAGGGGAAGTCATTACTGACCAATTGGCCAAGGCTCCTTTACTAGACAACCAACCATTTCCTCTTGCATTCCAAATGAATCCTTTACTACTCTTTCCTAGGATGGCATAACTTACCAAATGATGATGTTCTTTGATGGTTCGAAGTGCCAACAAGGTGGGGATACCATAGTTATTCTCATTTTCATCGATGGTGAACCCATTCTCCTTTATTTCAAGCTTAATTTTGAGTGTACCATCAATATGGATAAGTATGAAGCCCTAATCATAGGTATCCAAACCTCTCTATCCTTTGGAATTAATACAATCAATGGCTTTGGTGACTCCCAACTCATGGTCAACCAGGTCAACGGTTCCTATTAATGTAAGAATGATGTCTTGTAAAATTACAAAAAACTAGTAAATGTACCTTTAACATCATTTGGTCATTACCACATCTAATATATTCATCGATCTACAAATAAATTTGTTAATACAATGGCTTTCCTTGCTTCCTAGATCCCTTCTCAACCTTCTAATTCAAAAATCTTTGTTACCATTCATCATTTTACCACACCCTCTTATAACTAATCCATCTTCCCTACCATTTTTAGTGTGGAGGAATCCTTATTAGATATTTGGTGCCAAAAAACCTATTACTACCTCAACATCGGCATCATTCCCTCCAACCTCTCTAAGAATTCTCAAAGAGACTTTGTTCAAAGTATCTCTCATTACACCATACTGGGGGAATCCTTTACAAACATGGTTTTGATGGTTTCCTTCTTCATTTCTTATACAACCATGAATCTTCCTATGCTATTAGCAAAATATATGATAGTATATATGGGGGACACTTTAGCAATCCAGATATCATTAAATGCATCATCCATCTTGGCTATTATTGGCCCATGCTCAACCAAGAATATTTTGATTATGTAAATAAGTGTGTTAAATGCCAACCCATAGCCTTCAAGTATCTAATGACTTTAGCCATTCTCATAATGTGGACTCAATATCATTGGGGAAATCAACCATCATTATTCACAATAGCATATCTCCATCATCACAACCACTAAATATTTTACCAAGTGGGTGGAAGCTATTCCTCTCATCTCAACCAAAGCTAACAAGATAGTTGATTTCATCAATCACCATATCATCTGCCATTTTGGTATTCCTAATAAGATCCTCATCGATAATGGTAAATCTTTCAAAAATAATCAAGCAAAAGGTATTTGTGATGAATTTGGCATCAAGTTAAGATTTCCCTTGCCTTATTATCCATAAGCAAATGGATAGGTAGAAGCCTCTAACAAAATTCTCAAAAAAATGCTAACCAAAGTAGTCGATACTTTAGGTCAAGATTCGCACTTACACATCCCATTCAAGTTATGGGGCTATCACACTAGCATTCAAACCTTTATGGGTGATACACCTTTCTCTATAGTCTTCAGAGTAGAGGTGGTCTTACCACTCAAAATCTAGATTCCCTCTCTTTGCATATCCTTGCAAGACATCATTTATAAGAGTGACTATCAATAACAACATCTAGAATGACTTGAAATCCTTTACAAATGTCACCTCACAACATTTAACCATCTTCATGTATATTAAGAATGAATCAAGCACACTTATAAAAAGCACCTCAAAGAAAGATAATTCAATATCAAAGACCTTGTGGTAAGGTAAAATTAGCATGTCACCAATATGGAGAAAAGAAAATAGGGAAAGTTTTCTTTCAATTGGCTTGGAGCTTATATCATAAACCATAAGTATGGATCAAGAGCTTACCGGTTGTCTTCTCTCGAATGATACACAGATCCTGAGCTGCTTAATACTTCGCATCTATGCCCATTATTTTGTTAATAAGGATTAGGTCAAATTTTGGTTTAACTTAAGCTCATTCCATGTTATCTACTTACATTTATCTCCCTATATTAGGGATAACTGATTAAAACTATATCATGTGATTAGTTGTCATCGACATGACCTTATCTTAAAAAATTGGTATCATGGCTCTGTGATCTTGGAATTTGACTCAAGAGAGGATGGTTAGTATGGTGTTAGTTCTAAAATGAAAATAAGATGAAATAAACACACTAATAGCATAACATCTCTAGGCCTAGACACTAGGGAGATCTTAGTTAAAAATAATGAATGAAATACACAACTAAAATGCAAAAGAAAACTCTTTTACCTTCCTTGGATGCTTGTTGTGGTGGCTTGCTTGAGTTGTGCTCATGAAGTCCTTGGAAATGGAAGACTGACAACCTACATCTCTCCTTATCACCTTTGGATTGTAGCTTGGCTTGGCTTGGAATCAATTTGGCATGGTAACACTAATTTGTTTAATCTTTTGGAACCAATCCTGCATTATAACTTTGCACTAATTAAGCTTAGAAATGATGTTGTGAGGCCTCCTATTTATAGATTTTTGGATTTGGCTAGAATCAACCTCAACCATCTATCTCAAGATTGAGATGTGTGGTTGAGGATTAATTCAATTTTACAATCAAAATTTGTAATTATCGTCATCATGGCATTGGAAGAAGGGGAAATTAAGAGGCATGGAGGGCATCATGGAAGGCATTGATAAGGCATGGGAGACATGAATCCTGATATTTGTGGCATTTATGGCCTAGGGATGTCTTCCTAAGAAATGAGGTCACTTGATGATGTAGATATTCAATATTCATTTCCAAAACAAATTATTCAACAAGTTTCCATGGAATTATCAATTAGGCCTTGATTTGGGTTAATTAGATCTTAAGCAAGATTAAGCACTTTGTGCAAAAATTACCCAAATTGGTTATAATGCCTTGTTATTGGTCCAAAATTTGTCTAGATTGGAATTGGAAGGTAATATTAGATGCATTGGAACTATATTCCCATTTAGGATGTTTCCAACAACAAAATAACAAAGACAAGCCTTGTGTGAAATATTTTATAGGAAAGAGCAATCTAGAACACCCAAGAATAAAATTGGCATTTTGACTTGAAATGAACTGATCAAAGTTAGCTGGCCCATAAATTGCGTTACCCCATTTAGGGATACCCTAGCCAAAATCAGCATTTGAATATGTAATTTTCACATCATTTAACATGTTTTAGTGTTTTTAGGACAAATTGTGCATTTTGGGTAGAAATTGGTCAAAATCCTGGTTGAAGGTTATCAGTGACCAGTTTTAGGTATCTACAGGGTCTACCTATGGCATAATTATCATGGTACTTTCCACCCCTTTTCAAGATGGCTCCCTAAGGTCATTGTCACCTAAATATTTTTGACACCTAATCCACCTTCTTGTGATTCTATTTTTTCCTTCATAAATGTGAGCCACTAAGTCAGCCTAAGCAAGTCTATGCCAAGTAGAATCAAACAAAAATAACATAATTTCTATCACTAACAATAATGGGTCATTCTTAGCATTTACAGACTACTCCCTTGAAGGACAACTATTGAAAATTTATTTTAAATTGCCAAATATAAGGTAGATTGCTCCCTTGAAGGACATCTATCAAAATCATTAAACAAAACATATAAACTTAGACCACTCCCTTGAAGGATGGCTAAGTCAATAATTTGTCAAAAACCATAGAAATTTCTTGGAAGCTTCTTGCATTGATCATCTTCCCATATAAAACAATATAGCAAGAGACCTATTATCAAAATCAAAGCAAAAGTAGACAAATATCATGAAAATTGTAATTTACTCTCAATCAACATAATAAGGAGGAAGAAAAAGTTGACTTTCACAAGTAGACTTTTCGTATTGACTAGTCTACATAATTTTGGTATAGAATTTTTTTATCACTAACTCTTTACAAAACTATAGAAGAGGCATGCTAGTCTCATAATAGGGTTATATTTTCATGCATCTTCCCTTTACACTATATTCAAGGGATTCTTTAGCTTACTTAATATTATGTGGATAAGACACCTTTCGACCAACTAATGACCACTTATGAGAAGCATTTGAAGGGCTTATGTTTATTAAGCCAATCTCACTTCGGGTTTTTTTTTAGTCCTTGTCAAAGAAGAAGCATCGTGCCCTCTTCTTATCTTAATGTGCTTAGTTGATATTTCCATTATGATGTTTGTCTCTTGATTATATTCTTCACTTTACCATCTAGTTTGGTTCATTGCCTTACCTCATATGTTTTACCTTAAGAATGATAAAAATAACCATACTCATGTCTATCCACATAACCATAAGCATAATAAAATCCCACATAATATCCAACAAATGACATTCAACACATTTTGTATATGTTTACAACAAAATGTGAAATCTTTTATTTAGGGTGTGAGGAGTCACACAACTTATATAGAGTCATCTAATTAACATAATTTTCCTACCTAAGAATCGGGTTGATTCTCTGGTGACTCTAAATTTCTCCTTATCCATCCTTTTAGTTTATTATTCCATGAGCTCGCCTCAGCAACATTCCCTGTATTGATAGTGGCTAAAGGGCATAGTTTGTTCTCCTCTTCTGTATGGTGGGCATCAAGTTCCACTCTAGGTCTTTCACCCAGCTTAGTCATCTCAGCGATCACCTTGCTCCACTCCAATTATTATACTGGCATGGGTAGTGCTTTTCATCACCTCAATGCACATCCCCTCAAATAGTAAGGATTAGGTCCATAGAAGACCCTAAGGTGATGTTCTCTTATCGTGCATCTTGTGCAAAGAACTTCTCACCTTCACCACTATTATTGTGGTTGGAATTGTAGCTCAGGCTTAGGCCATGGATGCCTTTCCACTTATTGTTGGTTCAATAGTTCATCTAGCATTGCCATTAGCTATTACAATATCTAAAAGATGCAAACATTCACCTTGTAGATTATTTTAGGTTACAGGGGTTGCTGATTAGCTCCACCATTGTTCCCATCATTTTCCATCTTCAACCTTTTGCAACTCTCTATACTTCCAATAACCTACAAAAATCCAATGAAAAAACCCAAAAGACTTCATGATGAGTAATTATTTTTAGCATTATTCTTTAAATAGAATACCTAACTATTTTTCCTCGCTGACATGATTATCCCTCTACTAATTGCATGGGTCCTCTAATTTTATTGGTTCCCTTCAATAGTCTTACCACTTGACTTTTTGTGTGGACACATACCCCTCAGTCCAACTACCCATTTTGATAAAATCATCATGCACCATCATGATGTCTTTTTATCACCCTTGTAATCTAGTCTAGATTTGATTTCTTCATTTATTTCACGTCTTATGGTCCTCATGGGCCTGGTGATCTTTTGCCTGGTCATCACCTTTACACTGTCTTATCCATATCTATACATTATATCCTAGGTTACGTAGCTTCATGTTGGTTGGGCCAGACCAAGTGGAACCCATAAGTCATTGGTTTTGAGGTGTTAGGATAGAGGATGCAGGCATGGACACCTTTTGCCCAAACAAGATATGAATCTCTTGAGTAAGGCATATTCCATCCTCTATCACTCACCACACTATTTCTTTTCTACCTTGTAGAATCTACTTAGACATCAAATAAATTATTTTGAAGTCATTTATTTGCTACTACCCATAAAACATGGCATGTAGTGATGATGACTTTATAGCAAATAGAATCTACAAATCCTGATAGAAACCCATCTTCTAAAACTTAGCTTGTAGTGATAAATTTTATCACTATGCTTCTAGCCTCATACAACATTAAAAGTTGTAACCTCCTCACAATGGTACCTCTTCTTTAGCTTATCTCTACTAAAGGGAATTTGTGGTGTTTACCATATGTTTACCCTCTCATTTATCCTACCCTTCCCATCCATGTTTTTTCATCTTAAGGAGTGTAGGATCATTTTGGTGATTATTCACCGATCACTAGCCACTGCCCTCACCATCATGTGAGTGCCTTTTCTATGTGATCTCACCATTTTAAGAGAAATCTAAACAAACCAACATCATCATTACCATCACCAAAACACAAAATTTCAATTTTATGAAACTTCTCCATCAACCCAACCTAAACCATGTGGTCCTTCAAATTGGGGCAACCCATTTGAACACCACTAACCCACACTAACTTGAACTACATTGGCCTGATGTCCATAGACTATGTAGGCATTACTTAACTTCTACGATAAGCTCAACCACTAAAAACTAACTACCATCCCATTTTTTTGTCTCACTAATTTCCATTTCTAATAAGGCCTTCTTTCTTAGGGAATCCTCCATCAGGGAAATGATTAATATTTATTAGCATCCTTATGTTTTAACATCAACTAATACTTCTTTATTTTTCCCCCATTTCTAGGAGAACTACATTTGCTTGAGTTATTTTTGGACTATGCAAGTAGTGCTCAATTACTAAGGTCAACTTGACCACATCCCTCATTTTATTTCACCTTTTCACCTAAAATATCTTCCTCCTCTTCTCTGCCTATCTCCTCACCATCTCCCTGCCTCCAACTTGTCAATCTCATTTAACCATTTCTCCAAATTGTCAATCTTTTTTAAAATAAGGATTGATAACCTCCCTCATCTGCCTCTCCTACCTCCTGTAAATCCACCATATGCTTTGTTTCGTTGACATCCCCATCACCTTTCATTGCATTTATTTCAATTGCTTCATTTCTCACTCCCCCACCCACTTTTTCAATTTTTTGTGGCTCTCTCCTCTTCTTACCAACCTTGCCCTCTATCTCCTTTGTCTTCTTTCACCATCCTCATCATTTCCCCTTTTCCTTGGCAATTTTTTGTACCCTCTTCATCACTCTCTTTTCCTCACCAATTTCACATCCTCTTGTTACCTTTTACATACATGGACATTTTTACATCTTTCTCTTCTTTTCTACAACCTTCTTACTTCTCTTCCACTACTTGTAATCCATTTTCATTTCAATTCTCAATTTTTGTTTTCATCTTTCCCATCTTTTACGTCTTGCATGATCTTGGTTTCTTCTACATCCAACATTTTTTCTTACATGTGCCACCATTTTCTTTTGATTTGCCATTCCTCCCACCTTTCCCATTATCCATTCTTCTTGTTTGGTTTATTTTCATCCTTTCAACCTTTCAGTCTTCTTTCTTCCTACACAACTAGCTTCTCCTTGGGTATTTATCCTTTGATAATCCTTTCATAATTCCCCTTTTCTTCTTATCTGTTCTAGCCTTTTGCACTTTGCATTCCCCTTTTCTTCTTTCCATCTCTGTCCCCACTTCTCTATTGCATCTGTGTGTGTCTGTGATTTATATCCTTGCCAACCCCTTACTTCTTCCTTATTTGTTTTCTTATCATCCTTGATCTTCATCTCTTATTTTCATCTCATTCCCTTTCATTATGTTTCTCTATTAATTCACTTATTCCCTTTCCTCTCCTCCATTTTCCATTTTATCTCCCCTATTTCTTCACCACTTCACCACTTTTTAGCCTATAAATATCTTCTAATCACCCATTTAGTTTGTCAATCTCTTCTAAAAAGTTGATTACCACCTCCCTTATCTCTTCACCTTCTTATCCAGCCATCCTTTGCTTCCCATAATTTTTATTAAACCCTTTCCCATCTTCCTTTCCATTATTCTCTCCAATGCCACCATCTAATTTGCTTTGTTGTTCCTCTCCTTGTCTATAATCATTTCTCCTATCCATGCTTACTTGGTCATGATACCACCTACTTCTTCACTCTCTTATGCTATTTTTTGTGTCCTCATTCCACTCTATTTTCTTCTTATTTCATTTTCTTCCATGTGTTTCCTTGTTTTTCATTTTCATCACCAAACTGTTTTCTCCTTTGTATCTTTTAGGCCTATTTTCAATCCTTTTATGGCCTACCATATTTCTAATCCTCCCACTCCCCTTCATGTTTTCTAACCTTCTCTCCCATTCTTTTTTGGTTCCCTAATATGATTTTTTTAGTACATTCCTCACACCCCCATCTTCTACCATTTATTTTTCTTCTTGTTTCTCTATTTCATTTCATTTTTCTCATCCTCCTTTAGGACATTACTTATGCTTCATGATATTTTTTTCCTCCTTATCCATAGATGGATTATTTCATCCTTATCCAACTTCATCTTTATCTATGACCTCACTATATTATCTCACGTACTTCATCCATCTCCTTATCCACCATCACATCATCCCTTATTGGATCTCCCTCATATTCTCCCATTTACACTCTATCTCATCCCTCATTAGAGTTTAGTCACTAGTTTTTATTGGTTCTTCATTCATATCAATGTCTACATTATCATGTCCTCTACTCTCTTGCTTTAATGCACGACATCTTGTGAGGTTCATTGCTTTAAGTATATCCATTTATTTCTTCAATGTATTTGTATGTTGTGCATGGTTCCTCTTTTTTGTCCCTCTCCAATTAATCCGTTCACCATACACATCACTTATTTCCCCTTTAAAACCATTTACACAAAGGTAGGATGCAAACATGGCCACCTTTCACAAACCTTGATTATGTAGCTCTTGAGTAAGGTGCAGTCTATTGATTTTTTACCCACCAAAATTTGCAAAGCCTTCAAAGAAAATATTTTCTCATCTTTTTTACTCTTAATCCAATAAAAAATGGCTTGTAATGATGATGGACTTTTACCATAGTGACTTTGCATATTCTGATAGATTGCCCTCTTATAAAACTTGCCTCATAATGATAGATAATACCACTTTGCTTGCACCCTCACACAATTTCGAAATCCATCACCTTGTCATGAAGGAACCTTTCTTTTGTTACATCAAAGGTATTTTTTAGTGATTAGTATTGTGTTTGGTTCTTATTTATCATCTTTTGATTTTTGTTATATTTCATCCTCACACATGCAGCATTATTCTATTACCTCCTCAAACTATCTCCAACCAACCAACCATTAGACCACCTCTACCTCAACATTGGCCATTTTTGAACCAACCTATTTGCATATTTTGTGACAAGCTTGCCTTGGTCCTTTTGACCACACCTTAGGAGAACTACATTCATCTTGACATTTTTGTTGGATATTACATCCATAGAACTATTTAGGTAGCATCCACATGCCTAGTACATATGGAGTTAGCTTGGCCACCCCCTCCTTAAAAATCTTGCCAACCAACTTCTTCCAACCAACTTCAACTACCAACCAACTATTAGACCACATCCACCTTGATGTTGGTCATTTTTACCTGAACTATCAGATATTTTATGACAACCTTGCCTTGGTCCTGTAGACAACGCTGACTAACTTTGTTATGTTGACCATTTGAATTTCCACCACCTAGTGCATGACCAGACCATTTGTATTTTTCAAGGGAACACTTCCTAGTTCAGATACCTATAAATAGCATTGACCTTGTCTAAGAGACTAACAAGTGTACCCAACCATAGTTACAGTCATGTGGTACATTGGTTACTTGTCCCTTAGAATTGACCCTTATTTTTTCAAACATTGGAAACTTTAGTTTGTGTTTGATCTTGGCTATCACACATAGTCATATTTGGTGTGTAGGTTTGCATTTAAAATGCCCAACCCTTTTTTCATGAACCTAGTACCTCACCACCAATAACTTATCAAACCTATAATCGATTCTGCTTTCCCTTGTCGACTCCCATTTTGATAGGGAACACCTCCTCCCATACTCGAGGTAACTTGACCTTTGACTAGCAATCTATTTTTGTTTTGCAGCTTGTTAAGCTGCATAACAAAAAGGGGGAAAATGTAGACACTATAAAATTAAACACATGTAGTTCTAGATGTTTGAATTTTATGGGACCCACTAAGGCCACCTAAACCTTATTGACCCTTAACACAACCCTCTTAACCTGACCAAGTCATAACTACCTATCACTATTCAAAAAGTACTATTTGAAAACACTATTCTAAATTACTATTCACTAACACTATTCATGATGACATGGCATGTCACAATTCAAGCTGACATGGAAAGTGACTCAGTAATGATATGGGAGGTGACATAGTAGTGATATGGTAGGTTACATGGCAAGTGACATGGCTTAGAAGTGAGGTGGCTTGGAGTGCGACATCATACCCTATTTGGGACCATTATCAAAGTTGTTTAATGACATCATTAAGCATCACAAGGGCATCCCTCCAAAGTATGGTGAATTTATCCATAAGAGGCCATCAGTCAACATCATCGTTTGGCTTTGTGCTTGAGAGTGGTGTCCAAAGAAGGGTTCCCACTTGTTGGGTGCTTTGGGAAAAGATAGAAGTGGGTGGTGAAATGTATTTTGAACCCATATGGATACATGGGCATGATATCCACTTATTTTGGACACACTTACAAAGTGGGAGACACACTTATGAAGTGGAAATCCCACCATCTTTGTCCTTCATGACCACTTCTCCACCCATGGGGAAAAGATAGAAGTGGGTGGTGGAAGGTATTTTTGACCAATATGGATACACAAACATGAAATCCACTTATTTTGGACACACTTAAAAATTTGGAGACACATTTATGAAGTGGGAATCTCACCATCTTTGTCCTTCATGACCACTTACCCACCCATGGGGTAAAAATAGAAGTGGGTGGTGAAAAGTCTTTTGGACTCATATGGGTCCATGGGCATTATCTCCATTCAATTTGGACACATGTTCAAGGTAGAAGACACATTAACCAAGTGGGAGACACTCTTTATAAAGTGGGAGTCCTACCAACCTTATCCCCTAAACCAATTTATGCACCCACTTAGAAAATGGTGCCACACTTCCACTTTTTAACCTTTGTCATGTTTCTTGGTATGAAATGTTCTAAATATGACCTTACCTTTCATTCATGGGAGGTTAGAATTTTATTAGTATAATTTATCTTTTAGGTTGTCCACTTGTTAGGGAGATCATCTATTTTGGAGGATAGGAGTTCAAAATAGCCAAACATTGCCAAAATTGCTCTAGGTTTCTTCAACAACAACACCTTCATCAACCATCATTAACAATTTTCAAGCATAAGGTATGTTGTCATTTATGTAATTTTAATTTCTTCACTTCTTGGCCTTCTTCTTCTCTTGACCTCCAAACCTCTACACCTTGGTCTTATTCTTTTCTTGACCTCCAAACCTCTAACCCTTGGCCTTTAAAACACAACCCCTTGGCCTTCTTCTTTTCTTGACCTCTAAAATTTTACCTTCAAACCTCTTCATATTCTTGACCTCTTGGCCTCTTAACCCTCTACCATTTACCTTCTTGACCATTTAACCCTATGCCTTATTGACTATCATTTACCCCTTTACCATTTACCATCTTGACTATTTACCAACCCAACCAAAATCTTATCTTCTTGGTCTTTGTCACAAGACAAACCAAAAACCACAACATTAGCATTAGTTTTGACCAAATATTGATTTATTTTAATCATTTCATTACCAAGCACTCTTGTATTTAATTTCAGTTATTTTTGTTATTTAAATGTAAGTACCTTATTTTTCATTTATAAACTTAATTATTTAAAATAGGTGGATTAACAGCCTCCTAGATAGATCATGCTTTTTTGGATCTATCTCACATTAGGAAATCCACCTTAATTTTTATCTAATTTTTTGTTTTTTTAATTTATTTCTTATTATAGGTCATTATTCCCTAGTCAAAGAGGAGTTCTCACACTTTGTCTAGATCAACGCTTGCACTTCTATCTAGTTCTCATAATCACTACCCTTGATTTTAGTTTATCTCTTATTATTTAAAACTAAAAAACTAAAAATATTAGAGTAAAATACACTCCTTATGATCCCTTTGTCATCCTCAAATGAGGTTAGTCAACTTAGCTCACCTTTGTGTATGTTCAAATACTTCAAACACTTACCAGGTGCACACAGTCACCATGAATGAACACATAGTCAACTTCTTAAGCATTATTCATACTTAGAATAGATTTATCACACCTTTAAAATCCACAAAAAGCATCTTCATGGAGTCTAAAACATGCTCCAAAACCTAATTCATCATATGAGACATCAAAACATCATCAATACAAGCTCGAATATCCTTCTTGGGTCACTTGTAGAATAATCATGCATACATATTCAACTTATAGGCTCAATATCTTTGATTGTGCTCACTTTCTGATCTTTGAATTAGTATATCCAAATGTATCTTGGAGTTCTATACCACTTTTATTTTTACTACATGAGCAAACTTGTCTTTTATCAAAAGATATGGTCCAAAAACCAAACACTAGTTTCTTCCTTTGAAAATTCAAATATTCAAATGCAAATGGTCAGAGTTAACCTTCGAATACAATGATCGAATCTCTTGAAATCTTAGCTTAGATCAAATATGCTCCATTCAATCTTGATTGATCTTTAATGCATATGCACCAATGTTCAGTCATTAAAATCCAATCACATTAAATTCATCTAATGTAATCTCAAAATGTTAACTCAACATGCTTCATCGATCTCTATAGATCAATTAGGTCTTTAATGATCAACACTCAACATTTGATCAACTATACAAATTCCCACTCACCATTGAATAATTATCTTGTACCTTTGCTTAGTTGTTAAAAATTATGCACCTATCCTCATCTCGATGCCTTTTGAATTCTTAGAGACATGTGATTCATTGATCTTGTTCAAACTTTAACACTTCAAAAAATTAAAAATTTGTGAACCTTTCAATATGCCTAAGTAACCATTTTTACACCTCAATAACTTATTCTATGCTTACTCGCATGACATCAAGTTTAGACCAGATAATCTCCTCAATAGGAGAATCCAACCATATAACAAACAACTCCTTGAACCCTCATGCATGCGAGATATAATCCACTAGAGAGCCTTATCAAAATATTCTATCATAGAACCAATGATTTCTAAACCTTCTTCGGAGGCTAACTTTGAACAAGCATAAATTTTATCATGCTTTAAAGGATATTTTCAAATTTAGCACAAAACATCTATGCTCAAAATTGAACAAACCCATATGATCAAATTTTCTTGACACCTTCACATGTGCAAGATATAACAACATGAAAATGCTCACTCAACTCTTCTTTCCACACTGCAAAAATGGCAAAGTATGGGAAAACATAGTCAATCTGCCTTGGATACCAAATTTGCATATGCATATCCTTTGATGCGTTATATCACGTGATCTGAAAATTAGTGCAAATAAAATAGGTCCAAAACTAAACAAACCCATATGATCAAATTCTCTAGAAACCTCCATGCATGTGAATTCTAACCTCATCAACATGCTTACTTAGCTCTTTCTAGCCAAATTGCAAATTTTGCTAAATATGGGAAAATAATGAATTGTCTTAGAAGCCAACTTTACACCCTCATATATTTGACTGTGATTTGACGCATGACTTGAGATATGGTGCATAATAACTAGGTACTAATGTGATCACAACCATATGACCAGTTCCCCTTGACTCATTCCCTTGTGGCAATGGTGATGTCATTAAACTACCTAATCAACATTTCTACCACTAGACCCAAAGTGTCTAGATGAAAAACTATTATCAACCAAATGAGTTTCACTTATTCACATAAGCTCTCAAAGTATATATATCATCTTAGGGACCTCTTTCACATGATCAAATCACCATACTCATCCCTAAACACCTCTGATCAATCAGACTATGAAGATAAACTAAGCCAACATCACACATGTAAGAACAAGCACATTGTACACTTTGTCATTATTACTTAGGCTATCAAAACACTTCATCTAATCACAAGAGCATCTTCATGTCACCACCATGACATCATCATGATACCATTCCAACACTAAGGAACTCCTCTTTATAAAAATGCATGGATGGGAATTTATTTGAAAAGTTTTCTTCTTCCTCCTATGTAAATTCAAATTGGTAGTAATTTTGTGGTTAATATTATATTGAAAGCTTGGGAATTTCCTAAATCTAACCTTATCTAGGTAGGAGATGGTTTTAAAAATGAAATATCTCTTAATTTTCACTCTCTATGGTGGTCTTCCATTGTCACCTTTCATAATCCCCCCTTTGTCATGGTCCCTTGGATTAAGAGTTCTAGGATTTTTCAAAAGAGGATTCAAGACCATTGATGAAATCTTCTACAAGGTTTGTCACATGTCATGGGATATGCTTAAAATTAAATATCAACCTAGAAATGAGGATGCAGAGTCTATTTCCAGAATTTAGAACTTCATAAATGTTGTTTGTCTTCATAAGATTTGTTTATCTTTTAGGCCCCCATGGTGGAAATACTAGCATTGGCATACTCATACTACTTTCCATTGGTACAACCATAGATTAGGTATCATATTATTTCCCCTTAGAACTTTTAAAGTGAAATACCTAACAAACTTTTTTATTAAAGGTCCATGGATGTTCTCTCAGCTCAAAGGTTTTTTTAATATTTTGAAAGCCCATATTGATATGAAATAACTCATTTTACCAAGTGTATTCTCTACTATGGAATACGATTTGGATATTATCTCAAGCACATGAGGGTTTCAAATGCCACTTTTTTTTCTTGTCATCAAATACTCAACCATTTTTTTATGGTTTTTACCCATGCTCAATTTATTGTAAATGGATTAATACCTTTTTAAAACCATTTATTCCAAAATTATTTACTTGAAAAATGTTTCTTCTCTGGGACTTGACCATGTTACCTACAAGATACAACTCTCTTTGGGAAATATTTTGTGTTGATATTCTTTTTCAATTATGTAAAGATATAAATAATGATACTATTAATAATGAAGCTATGGAAAAATAGCTTTTGGTGACTAATAAATTTATTATTATCTCCAATATTTTGTTTCATATTCAAGTCCAAACAAAAAAGGTCTACTTGAAGGTGCATCAACCTAAGAATATTTTGGACCACTGGGGGAGTTCTTTGTGTGTTGTGGGTTGAGTGCCTTTGTATACTCTCCATCATTGTTTTCTTTCTCAAGGCCAAAGCTAGGATTTTTGTTGTAATCACTCTAGGAGTAGGTAGAGCTTCTCTCGCTACTCTCATCAGCCTTTATCTCACCAATGGTGTTAGTGTGTTTGAATATCTTATAATAAGTGGTTGTAGAGGCTAGGGTGCTCTCTTATAGGGTATGTTTCTATGCTTGGATATTTCCATTTCTCCTTGATAGGTTAAGGAAATTGAATAAATGTAGATAAATGATGGGTGAAACCTGTATCTAACACATCATAACCTCTAGGAGCCATTGGTTGTGGGTAAACCCTAATATCCCACTCCTCCACCGCTTCCAACCACCAAGGATGCCACTTATGCCTAGTTATATTATTAGTTGTGTTTCGTGGTCCTTGGTTTTATCACCCTTTTTGATTGAACCACACTTTTATTATGGATATAGTTATTATGCAATTAATTTTGGCACTAATTTATTGATGTAGTATGTATTTTATTCCAAGGAATTTTTTACTTCAACATGACTCATATACTATTTGAATTTATCAGCATTGGGGGTTCCAACCTTCTCTCTCCATCTCTATAAATTATGTATTATGAAGCTATCAATTGTTTTACACTTCATGATAGAAGTACATTATATTATAACTTAATGCATACTTGGATTTTAGCATGTAACTTTATTTCAATATGTAAACATGTAATAGAGTTTACAATGATGGGAATTGAGGGAATATAGAATTGATTTCGTAAATAATCATTGTTTTTATACACGAAGATATTATAATAAGCGGATAACTTTAAATTGAACTAGTGTTCATGATTGATCTGAACATAGTATTTTTTTTTGAATAATAAAGAAGGATTAGTAAGAAGCCCTTTGATATGATAAATTAAAATAATTAAAAAATAATTATAGTACTTGCCATGAGGTTTCTTAGATCAAAGCAAATTATAGAAAAGATTCTGAAATCTTAACTTGTTTCAAATAGATAAAATTTAAAACTCTTAAATGACAAGAAGTAGCGTGCATGCAGAATTAATGGGAGGATTTTGTGAGCCTTTGAACATTCCAAGATAGTATATTCATTGGTGGGAATATTGTATGAGTAGATCTCCCTAACCATCATTTATATCTTAACCTGAGCATAGTGATTCAAATCAATTACCACATGAATATTTTTTGGTTTTGCAAATTGAAATCTCTAAGAAAAATGGAGCAACATTTAGCTCCATTTCCATCTCAAGGAGAGAGAGGTGGAAAAAAGGACAACCAATGGGTTGGGCCACTTGTAGAGGGTGTCCCTGCATGAGAAAAACTTACTTTTAACCTATTAAATTGTGAAACTTGGATTTGATAGGCTACTGGACAACTATGACACATGGGGGGTTAATAGGGAGCAATTAAATGCATTCAGTCATCTTAAAAGGATTTGGAAATGGAGCAACTATGGATTGCCTTGTAAACAATGTTTCTAGTAGTATTTGTTTATTACCCACCATTATCCAAAAATCATTTTTCTCTACCACCTTTTGATTTTCAAATGTCACCTATTCATAGAAAGGCTTTGAGCATGCCATAAGGGGATAAATGTGAATCATATGTTTGGTCGATTGGCATATGAAACAAGTGTTTAGGAGATTGAAGTATGTGAATTTATGCGAGAAGAGGTTTGTCCCTACTTGAAATTCAATTGACTCTTTCATGTCCTTAGTGAAATCAAACTTCACTCAAACATGCTTATTAGAGTGTGGAAAGAAAATTTTATCGATCTCATGAAAAATAACTTGCTCTATAGGTTTAATAATCTCATCAATGAATGCTCATAGAGGAGGTAGAAGGCTTGGAAGCTTGACCCAAAAAATTACTTTAAGGGAGGTTTATTCAAAAAAAATTAAGTTATGATTTCAAGGGAACATAATCATGAGGGTATTCTTTAAGAACCAACTAGTCAACATGAAAATGACATCTTGGAATTGAAAGGGATTCTTGAATGAAAAATGAAAAAACCTCGACGGGAAGCTATGGATCCTTGTGATTTGACAACTCAAAGTTTTCTAGTGTTGATGAATTTAGGCATTAATAAATCATTATCATCATCTATTTTTAAACAAACATTAAATTGAAGAGGATTATCAAAATCTATACCTCATCTTAGAACTTCAAGACAAACTTCTAAACTCATTTCAACACATCCTTCGTAACAATAATTGTGACATATTAGTCATGAGCTATTTAAATATAAACAATCCACCCTAAAGGCAGAAATAAATGCACAATACAATATGCATATTACCAAATATTCTACCTTTCAACACGGAATGCTTACAACGGGACATGGTTAATACTTAGCGAGAATTCACATTTCATAAAATATGAGAAATAAATTATCCATAGAAAATGGAATGAATGCAAAATTATATTAAATTCGTGATGACTCAAATTAAATATAGCATTATTTGAGGACACTTGTTTAAATATATATATTAAACTCCGTTATTTTGCATCTTGTATTTTATCTGTGTAATTTTAATCTTCATTGTGCCTTTAACTTCTCTATTTTATTTTATTTTATTTTATTTTGGTTCTTTGTTAGAATTAATGCATTAAAACTGTATAGTTTTTATTAGTTAGAAGGCTTTAATATTGTTTGATTTGAATTAAAATATTATTTAATGAAATAGTAGTTAGGGAAGGAGTTGTGGGTGTGGGAGGAGTGTTAGATGGAGGAGTGAGGACGTGCAATAATAATTTTTAGTATATAATAATTAATTGATGGTTTTAAATTTAATGTGTTTATTTAATGGTTATAAGATAATTTTTATTAAAATTTTGAAATTTTTATATATAATAAAATTATGAAATTTTTATATATAATAAAATTTGAATTTTTTTTTAAATATAATATTTATAAATAAATTGAAACTATTTATTACCAATTAATAAAAAAAATTATTATTAATATATATATATATATATATATATATATATATATATATATATATATTATAACTTCCAAAAACTAAAAGCTATTTTAAATTTATTTTTACTTTTCAAAATTAGTTTCAAAAGTTTAGTCTAAGAATATATTTATCTAAAATAATAATAAACATAAATCTTTCTTTGTAAACCAAAATTATTAATTAAAATCATAATTTTTAATATTATTTGTTTTGGCATGATAAATTGGATTCTTCCTCAATTTGGAGGATAACAATGTAAGAAAAAGTCAACTTTATTTTTACTAAATTTATTAACATTGAACATATTGCAATGAATAACCATTCATCACATTGTAATAATTGTGTATTGATTATATTTTAATAAATTTGATAACTATTCATTTAGTTGTAATTATTCTGCATCAAATGATATATATTTTTATAATTTTTTCGAATTTAAATTAATGTAATGATATATATAATTTTAAAATTTATAAAAATATATATTGAATATTTAAATGTTATAGGGAGTCATTAAATTATATAGAATATCGATATTTATATGATAAGTTTATATTTAAATTAAATACTTTTTTAGTTTAATAGTTATGACTAAGGGGTATCTACAACATCAAAATCATTAGGGATGTGATCTTGACCTTAATCGCTTCAGTCTTTGTATTGGATATCTATAATTATTTGTACTTTGGTGGATGGATATAAGCAATCATAATTCTCACCAATTGGGCTACAACCCTTTTAATGAAGTTCATAAATTTAATAGTATAATATTTATTGTTTTGAAGATTATGTATTTTTAGAATTTTGTAAATTTGTAATTTTTAACATTTTGATGTTGGAGGTGTTTTTATTATGAATCATAAGTAAAATTTTGTCTCATCCAAAGATTCATCTAGCATAGAGTATTAAATTTATATCAATATTTTTGTTGTTACATTTTATTCATTATAGTTGTTTTATTATGGATAAATAGTTATCGTAAACGTCTTACCCACCATTTGACCAAAAATACTAACAACTGGATGAATAAAGCAGAAACTAAAAATGACTTTAATTGAGACAATTCTATGATAAAATACGTGTGCATCTTGTCTATATAATTCAAAGAGAATACAATTAATTTTTATGAGAAAAGAAAGAAGGTGGAGTATGGATTGCAGGAGCTCAAAATCTCAGTTACTTAAGGGAGTGGAACAAATTCAATGTAAAATCTATTGTGTCACAAATAACTAAATAAATCACAACCTTGAATGGTCATAAATGTGTTGGGTGAATATTTTGTCAGCCAGCTAACTAGTGACCAAAATAGTTCCTATCACCGCAGAGTAGGGAGATCAGTCGACCAGATGTGCAAGTTTACTGCATTAGCAGGGGACAAATCTCTCCTCTCATCAAAGGGAGGTTCCTTATAGATATGCAGGAGATGCAGAGGATATATATATATATATATATATATATATATATATATATATATATATATATATATATATATATGTATATATATGTATATATATGTATATATATGTATATATGTATATATGTATATATGTATATATGTATATATGTATATATGTATTTATGTATATATGTATATATATATATATATATGTATATATATGTGTATACACATATATGTGTATACACATATATACATATACATAAATACATATATACATATATACATATACATATACATATATACATATACATATACATATACATATACATATACATATACATATACATATATATATATATATATATATATATATATATATATATATATATATATATATATATATATATATGCAGAAAGTAAGACATAGGGGGGTAAGACAAACCATCCATCTTTCTTCCTTCAGAGATGAAGCTAACAAATAGAAGAGAAATATTGGGTGATGGGGAAGGTGCTTCTCTTCTTTTAGAAGCAACTTTCAGCCAAGACCCAGATTCCTTCCAAAATAGTAGAAATCCTAGTGAGGCAACAAAAGGCACTTCTCTTCTTTCAGAAGTGCTTGTTCTTGCAAATAGTAAGACTCTTTCTGCTAGTAGGTAACCAAAGGTGTAGAGTAACCAATAGCCTAAAATGTAGCGCAAAGTCTCCACCTCAACTGCCCAAAGAGTATAACACAAAGAACAATGGGGGCACAAAGTCATCCCAAAGATCTTTACACAGGAAAGGAAAATGCAAACACACTGAGGGTACTTATGGGGGCACAAAGTCTCTCCACAGTGGGCCTTCAGGACACCTTCCCTACTACCTTCACTAATTCTGCGTACCAAATTAAATGAATAAGGACACCTCCAGATGACACAAGTCAGAACAACACAAAGTCTAGAAAAACCTACTTTCTCATTCAAATAACAAGGAAAATGAAATTACAACCTGAGCTCAAAGTCTCAGTAATGCCTTTCAAAATGGGCAGAGTTTCTTTTCTTGGTAAGGGGAAGATCTCCTTTACAACAAATGAGAGATTACAATATATAGCCCCCAAGAAAGACTTGGGCGCTTGTTTTTCATATGTTGGCCCATGCCGTACATTCAATGCCTTGAATGCATTTTCAGGTTTATCAAAGTACTGCGTTGAAAATAGGGCAGTTGTTTTAACTATGGCGTGCCATTTCATCCCAAATGTCTTCTCCCAAGTCTGGATCATCTGGTCTATCCCCTTCGATGTCTGCACAACCATCCATTCGTCTTTATTTCATGGAAGAAAATAGGTTGTGTCCTTGGTTTGGTGCGCTCAGAAGTCTACTCGATCTATTGTTTCACCTACTTGGCAATAACTCTTTCGAAGATATTTTTGATCCTTCGGTCTCGCTCCTCCCTTCACTACTTAAGCACTTCTTCACTCTTTATAGCCCTTCTTGCCTATGTCTTTGGGGGGTCCTTTCTGCGTCTTTAACAAGTGGTAAATTTTGCTATTTGCAATAAGTGATATGTGGCGTGTTTCGCAGCTGAAACAGGCAAGACACGTGGTAGCATCCACTGAGTTTATAGAAGCTTCAAACACCTTTTGAGAGTCTTACGAAAGAGGACATGCGGCGGCTTCCACACTCTTTGGCAGTGACACGTGACATGTTTCACTCCTTTAAGTCTGTGAGTGCATTTGGGTTCAAGCTTTAAGTCTACAAAATCAACAGACACTTTGTTGAGATGATTTTGACGTTTGTGGGCCTGTCATTCTTCCCAGCAACTCTCTTGTGTCTTTCTTGCTTACTATGGTCATTTTTTATTGTGACGCAGATGCAGACACGTGGTAGCTTCTGCTATATTGGGTCGGGATATGCGACAGGTTCCGCACTATGTAGTCTCATTCGAAACTATGTCTCGGCTCATGACACTTGAAAGCTTCTACAACCCTCTAGAAATATTTATGGAAGCAATCGGGACTCTCTTTAGTAATCACGTGGATGAAGACACTAGTCGGCCTCTGCGAATCTCTGTAAGGGGCACGTGGCGTGGTCTGAATGCTCTTGTTAGTCGCGCGGATGTAGACATTTGGCGCTTTCCGCTTCGCTTAGCCACTCGTCTTTGTGCACACCATGATCTTTATAAAAATAAGAAGTAAGAGGAAGAGACTGCGGTATTGACACTTGGAGGCTTCCGATGATCTTCAATAGGGACACATGACAATATCTGCCAATTCATGGAAACAAAGTTCAGTGAGATTCAGATGACGACACATGGCACGTTACAATGAACTCCTTTCGTCACACGTGTCTCTCTCCATAACTGAGGCAGTCTTTGAAATTTTGAACTTGGTGCATTGAATCGATCGGGCGTTGAACAATTAGACCCGATGAAACGCTTAACTCTTGCCAAAGACGTTAAACTTGTTGCCGGTGTTTGTCAATGAAGATTTTTGTTCGAACCCGTTGAACCTGCTAATCCCTTTACTGAAAAATCTCAAATAATGAAGAATTTGAAATCTCAGAGCAAAATTTGAAAAGGGGGAAGACAATTTTGGTTATGCAGGACCAAAATAGTCATATGTTGTCTGAAAAATGAGGAACATTTTTGAAGACCAACAAAATGGACTAAATTGGCTAACTACTTCATAGACAAATACAACTATAGTATAAAATCCATGAAATTACTTTATCTAGAAGTCAGTATTCTGACCAAATATGTTGAGCCTATTTATCTTTTAATGAAATGGTGTGTAGTATATGAGAAACCTAATCCAATCCAAGATATGAAATACTACAACATATTCTCTCCTCGAAAACTCTAACAAACACATTTTACTCGTTAAATAAAAAATTCATAAAAATACGTGGTGTATTTTATCCTTTAATCATAATTCTAGTTCTTATAAAAAACCATTTCAATGTTTGAAACTTCCTTCATTATATATAATAATATTAGTATGATATTTATAATTTTAATTATATAATATTTACATTAAAAAAACATTTAAAAATAAACATTTAAAAAAGTCACCACCAACAAACTATAAACACCTCTAAAACAATTGCTAATAAAATAATATAAAATGACATCCCTCCATTATAATTTGGACCAAAGTAACCTGCCCCGCGAGTCGTTCTCATGACTCGAATCACCACATTTTGTCGGGTAATGAGAAGATTGTACAAGGCAGGTGGCATTAAACCAGTTTTCTATGTAACTGCTGTTCGTTGGAGAGTCAATTGTTAAGACGACCCATCTCCACTGCTATGACGGTGATTTAAAAAACCATATGAAGATCAAATACAAAACCAGATGAAGATCTTTTCTGCTACTGTCACATATTAGAGAATTAGTGGTTATTGGAGTAGCTTTGAGTGACAGTTTTGTCTATTATAACCAGTGGTCCCATGGAAATATAGTAAAAATAATTATTATTATTATTATTATTATTATTATTATTATTATTATTATTATTATTATTATTATTATTATTTTCAAATAGAAAATCAGATGAAGATTTTTTCTGTTACTATCATATATTAGAGAATTAGAGGTTATTGATGTAGCTTTGAGTGACAGTTTTGTCTATTCTAACTTACTGGTTCCATGAAAATATAGCAAAAACTATTGTTATTATTATTTTCAAATTGAAAACCAAATGAAGATCTTTTCTGTTACTGTCGCATATTAGAGAATTAGAGGTTATTGGTGTAGCTTTGAGTGACAATTTTGTCTATTCTAACCAGTGGTCCCATGGAAATATAGAAAAAACTATTGTTGTTATGATTATTATTTCCAAATTATCGAACAACAATAGCTGGGGTAATATGTTCGAAATATAAGCTTGATATTATATATATTTAATATATTTGTAGTTTTTCCAATAATTATTTTTAATAATTAATGTCGTTAGTTTATTGGATGTATTAAGATATTTTATAATATTTGATGTATTAGGAAACTTTTTTAGAGGAAGCTAGAAGTGATTTATACGTGAATATTTTATTTATAAATCTGTATGTGAGTATTTTCTTTCAATTGGTATAGTAAGATATCGTTAAATTAGTAGCAAAAATTGATCAATCAATGAAGTTATCAAGTTAGTTGAAGTATGACATACATGAATAGTAACAATCTTATTCAAAATTAGATTCTTTAATTTGCAGGGAAGAATTATAAATATAGATAATTTAGATGAAGGCACTATTCAATTCTCAAGAGTTACGAGACTTTGTAGAGAATGGTTTTGCAGAACCAACTAATCAGGGAGCTCAATATGCTTAAACACAAGCGCAAAAATATCTTATTTTTCTTCTTAATAGATTAAATTACTTATGCTTTTGGCAAACCAATGAGTTATTCTCTCTTTGCATGCAAGGAAACATGCTTTGCTAGGATTTTTTTTGCCACTCTTGCTTTTCTGTCTTGTCTTGCCTTCCTTGCATAACACATTGCATCTTTGGTAATATCAAAGAAAATCTCACATATATTGCACTCGGTGCACCGCCCTTTAGATAGTTGTTTCCTATATTATGACTTCCACCCTCTTTGTTGCAACTATTGCTGCAGGTAGTGGGAAAGATGGTGCCCAAGTGAGCCACGAAATTTGTGCATAAAGTCTACAACAAGGTATAAATTCTAACTCTTTTTATTATCCCGATGTTTATTTAGATGTTCTAGACAATTTCTAAAAATGGTATGTAAATTATTCTATTATTACTTCATTTTTTGGTTTCACCCCCTTAGAGGAGTCCCTCAGTCCCTAATTTTGACACTAGTGAGAGCCCTCAGACATCCATGTCATTGGTGTATGATACCTTACAAAGGGTTTTTTTTCATTAGTCCTTTAAGGAGTCATCCTTGGTTCAAGCTCTACTAGTTAAATTAAGCTATTAGTTCTTGAAAAACATCGTTACGATTATGTCCAAGGTCACTGACTAGACTTTCCTTTGAGTGTTAGACTGAATTTCACTCTTTGGCCTCTAGTTCATTTATGGTCCTTTCTCAAAGAGATTTTAAAAACTATAGGGTGTGTTTTAATCCCTGAACTAAGTGAGTTATATTCCACACACCAAAAAAAAAATTTTTTTTGTTGAACTTAACTTGATTGAGGATTTGAAGGAAATCGTTGATATTCAAATCAACACTGACTGATGGGCACAAAAAAATATCTATTTATATCTCCTTAACACTTTTTTTCTATTTTCAGTATCTAGACCAATGGATCAATATTTCCCCCTCATGGGATGGTCGTAGCCATTTTATGAATGACTAAAATATGAGAAGACCAAAAAGATAGAAAACATAGTTGTTGGATGATAATTACCAACAAAAAGTCATTAGTCAATAATAAATATAGTCACTTGGTTGTTACTCCCCCAATGAGAAAACAATTCATTATGATGCATTGAATTTAAATTTCCCACTGGAGAATACAATCATGCCAATAACTCTATAAAGCCATCTTTCAAGATAAATTCAGCCTCAAGTGAGGTCTTCTTCTACTAGGATATCCTCTACAAGAGGTTCTTTCTATAGGCATTTGTAAAACCCACCTTGTGTTTATGGTGACTCTCCTCAAGAGGACAATGGGGATAAATGTTGCTTCATTTCTATCATGGATTTTCCTTACCAAACCAATGCAATAGTTTTATGACTCTTGAATATATTTAAGATGGTTAATGGGAGATCCTTAGGAATTATGTTTCCAAATGAATGTATTCTCTTGGAATGTTTGAGATCTCATAAAGTCCTATCATAAATTTTCTATGTGAATTGGATATCAACACTTGTGATCTTTTGATTTTGTTTTTATGCAAGAAGTTAAAATTTTAATATTTATTTTATAAACTACTCTGAAATGCATCTAGTCTAACACTACTCAATTCTCCACCTAGCATGATGATGGACATGGCCACACTATAATTTTGGCTTCCCCAAATTTTTATTCCTTAATTTTTTCCACAAGAAGTGATATGTCACACCAATATATTTGTATTATCCTTGATGTTAATGGAATTCATTAGTGGATCTCAACATCTATGCCCCCAATGATGGTCCATACAACCAATTTATGGAAACATTCAATTGATAACCCACCCCTCATCATGTGGCTTGTGTGAAAGGATTTAAATATGATGGAGAGTCAAAAAATAATTTTGGCTCCATGATGATTATAAGGTGTGTGGGAGAACATGAAGATTGTTATTGTTTTAAAAATATTTTGGTCTCATTTTGGCTAGATGTGCACTAGTCCTACATGTATCTTCCATGATACCACCACTTAACCTTCTTGAATCAACATATCACACAAGGGAAACCTTAAAAACTCACTAAAATCACATATAGGTAAAATTGGGTATGTTGAATTTAGTTGTGTGCAATGATGGAGGTGAATGCATTATCTAGCACACTTCTACTTATGTTCGTAGGTGTAAGTTGGGCACTAATTGGGGTTAAATTCATACCCTCATGCACATACCTCACTCACCTAAGGTACTTGATATGATATTTAATCCTTTAATACAAACCAATAAAATAGCGTGAACTTACCCTATGTAGGAACATAACAACACCATTGAATCCTACAATTCATTCCCCATTAAACAAGGAAATAGAAATTATAACACAACATTGACCTAATCATGGTCACATGATTTATCAGATCCATAAATAATTGAACATCATAGTGGAAAGAACAATTTACATCATATTGAAGCTCCTGGTTCGAAGACACTCATGGTGCTTATAATGGTACTAACTATAGCAAGTAGTCCTAATTCTACCTAATGATATTACTCTAGTTCACTAAATCTAATATAATTATTCAAAAAAAAATTATAAGGTGTAATTATTATCAATCAATAATAATTCAAAAAATTTCTAACCATTACTTCTCTTCCTCAAGATTAGACCTTTTATAGGCTTTAAAAAGGTCTTATGTGTCATTCGAAAGCTCAATTATTTTACTACTTAGCAGTTATTACATTAATTATCCACTTATTAGTTATTTTTATGGTATGCTTGAGGCCATCTACCTCACTATATATCTTCACTTATTGAACTTTTATTAGGATAAATCCATCAATGATAGTTTCTATTTGACAAGTTAGATTATATTTAGAATGACACTAAAATTACTATTTCAAGATTCAAATTGAAAAGGAAGAAAACAATAAAATTTAAAGTCATATTCACCTACTAAGTCCATTCAACTATCTATGGGACTCTTGAGCTACACACTAGAAGACAAAATTAAATGTGCAACTACTCCTACTAATTAAGAAATATTATCTACAATAATATTACGCCCCCCTTAATCCATAGGGGTTATTGTCAAACCAAGCATTCCTTTCAATTTTTCAATTTTTTCTCATCCAAGCACTTTTGTTAGGATGTCTGCTACTTTCTCTATTGTTGGGCAATGTTGTAACTTGACATTGCCATTTTTTACATAGTGTTGAATCAAATGAAATTTGGTATTGATATGCTCGGTTCGATCGTAAAAGACTAAATTCTTTACCATCTAGATCACATAAGTGCTATCAACCATTAGAGGTGTTGACAAAACCTATTGCTCCTATAAATATGAAATAACCCTTCTGAACCACAAAAAAACTCTAGTTGCCTCTAAATCGGCCACATATTCTACTTTTGCTAAAGAAATTGTTGACACTGATTACTTCTTGGATTTCCAATTGATAATTGATGTTTCAAGATTCATCAAAAAACTTGAGGCAGACTTTCCATCTTCATGATCACAAACATAGTCATAATTTGAATACCCAATTAGTTTGAAATCTCTTGCCCTAGAGTATTTAAGCCCAAAATGTTGTGTGCCTTTAAGATATCTGAGGACCCTTTTTGTTGCTACCCAATGATCTCCTTGGGTTGTTGCATTAATCTTGAGAGGACATGAACTAAAAATGATATATATGGCTGAGTGGAAGTCACATATATTAGACTCCTAATCAAATGTCTATATTTAATGGCATCAACCAAATCCATTGAATCCTTAGATGTCAATTTGAGATTCTATTCCATGGGCATGTTGAGAGGCTTATAGTCTTACATTTTAAACTTGCTTAGAATGTCACCAATGTACTTCTACTGAGTGATGAATAAATACTTTGGTTTTTGAATTACTTCAATAACCAAATAGTAATGAAGATAACCCAAATCAGTCATTTCAAAACTTTTTATCAACTCTAATTTTAATTTTAGAATGCACCATTCGTTATTCTTTGTGATGAGTAAATATTAAAAATATACCACCATAAATACAACTATTTTTGTGAAAATATTTTCATCTTTAAACTCAAAACATTTGAAGTTCATTTTCATGAGGTGCTCATTTATTTTTTTTACCATGCTTGAGGGGATTGTTTCAAACCATACAATGATTTTTATAGTTGTCACACCTTGTGCTCTTGTCCCTTTACCATAAAACCATTAGGTTGTGTCATGTACATATTTTAGTTAAGGTCTACATTCACAAATATATTTTTGACATCCATTTGGTGAATTTTCTATCTATTGTGAGCTACCAGAGCCAACATGGTCTAAATGGTAGTCCATTTTATTGTAGGTACACATGTTTATTTTTAATCAATTGATTTTTTTTAACATACCCATTTACGATAAGCCTCACTTTTTGTTTGTCAAGTGAGTCATCTACCTTGTATTTATTGTGATAGACCCGCTTGTAGCAAACCAGTTTGCAACCATATGGTGTATCAACTAGATTTCAAGTCCCATTTTTCACCAGTGAATTATACTCATATTTCATTTATTTTATCCAAGATTCAAGGATCCAACCTATTTAAATTTTTTTGGTTTTGAATCCAATGCAATATTGAGTTCCTCTAGAGAATCATCCATTGTGAATTTTACATCCTTGTTCTAAATTTCATCAATAGACTTGTCTAGTTGAGAGGAGGTTCCACGTACACTTTGAGTGTCTATTTTTCCAAATTCATCAACCCTCACATCTTTTAGTGTTTGAGTGGCCCACATAGGCATAATTTTCTATGCTATAAGTGCTTTAGGTTCATACTCTAAAGTTCCATCACTATCTGCGCTATGTTTTATTGGCCCTTGTTCAATATATGATGAAGTTTCACTCTCTCTTTTAGGAAGAGTTTCAATATCATGTATAAGAGACAATATAAAATTAATAGATTCCCAAATTTGTGTTCCCCACTCATTATCTAGAGAATTCAAATCATTCTCTTTATAGACATCAAACTTTGTATATTTTTCTAGTCAACTCAACTGCCGATCAATATGTTGTTTGTCCTTTGTAGTCTCACAAAAGACAACTTCTCTCACAATAAGAAACTTCTTCTCTTTCTCCTCATATATCTTGAATGCCTTTGAGGAGCCAAAATATCCCAAGTGGGAGAATTTTTTATTCTTGTGGTCCAATTTAATTATCTTCTCCTTTGGAATCAATGTGTAACAAGTGGATAAAAAAATATGAAGATGTCGCACTGAAGGGAGATTAACACAACACATCTCATACAGAGTCTTTGATTCAAAAGATATTGATGGTGATTTTTCATTAAGGTATACTATTTTTTTTCCTTCTTTAGCCCAAAAGTGTATATTTACCCCTTTAAAGTACAACATTGCATGAACCATATCCATCATAGTTATGTTCATTCTTTCAACTACTCCATTTTTTTGTGGAGTGTGAGGACCTGTGAAATGGTTTTTTATCCCATTTTTCTCAAGATATGATTCAAAATTATTTGATGTGAATTCATCACTATTATTTGTTCTAAGTGTCTTGATGCGATTTTGTGCTTCATTTTCAATCATTATTTGAAACTTTTTGAAAGTATCAAAGGATTCTGAGTTCTTTCTCAGAATGTATATCTATGTCATCCTATTGTAGTGACTAATGAACACCATGAAGTACTTATTACCACCAGCAAAGAGGATTGGTGGAAAACATAAGTCTGAATGAACAAGATGCAAATTTATGGATACTTTCCATTGTGACTTTAGAAATGGTTCTCTTACATGTTTAGCCAAGATACATTCTTCACACTTGTCATCTGATTTTGTGGGAAATGTAGGCATACCAATAATGCCATTATTTTTTAATACATGAATGTTGTTATAGTGAGTGTGACAAAATCAAGCATGCCACAACATGCTTGGATACATTTTGTCTTCCATGAGATGAACAGAATTCCTTGAATATGATGGCTCACCCTTGAGTTTGAGAAGTTTCCATTCCTCATATCCAGTCAAGACAACTACATTATCGCTTTTCCTCCTAATTATGACATCACCATTATCAAATATAATGGAATGGCCTTGTTTCCTTATGATAACTAGGGACAACAAGTTGAGTTTCATTTAAGGAAGGTAGAGAACATTCTCAAGTTTGTAGTCTAGAAGCCCTAGACACTTGAGTCAAATTATACCTCTTTCTTGTGCTTGTAGACTTGATCTATATGAAAGTTATACTGAGCCACCACTTTCTTCATCGTACTCCTCAAACATGTCTTTTCAAAATTCATATGTTAAGTGGTGCCATTATCAAGAACCCAAACATTAAACCATGAGGAACTGATCAAGACATTGTTTACTTCATCATCGATTCTAGAAAACACACATTCACTAGTGAATTGGGCTAAGTTTGAATCTTTTGGAATTTTTTTTGAATTTACCTCTTTATTTTTATGGTATGATTCAATTTTCTCCCATGGATTCCTTCATTCACAAGTCTCATGGCTATGTTTTCTAACACACCATTCATAGTAGATGTTTTATTTATCATTCTATTAATTATTTTAACCACATTTTCCATTGTACTTATTCTTGTACTTGTTATTTCCTTAATTTTTAGAAGAAATGGACTTATTTTATGATTTGGAAGAATTTGTTTTGACATAGCACACACTTTCACCTATTTTGGTTTTGGTGTTCCTTCCAAAGACATATTCTCTTGTTGCCATCTTTTCATCCGTTTGGTCAAATGTGATAGCCTTCAACTGATTGCTTACTTGTAGAGACTCCAAATAGGTTTAATAGTTTTTAAGAATAGATTTTATAAATGTGGTCATGTATATGTTAATTTTGACACCTATTTCTTTAACATCATGTTTGATAGTATGCATCCCTAAAGCCAATCTCATCACATAACCATCTTTCAACTCTAGGTTGAATAGCTTCAAATGTAACTAAATGAATTCCAAATTTGAATGGGAGTCATATAGGTCTTTAAATTTGTTAAATGATTCCCATGGTGTTTTTCACCCCTGTATATGATGAATCACATCTCTGTCCACTGATACCCTCATCAAGGCCAAAGCCTTATTTTTTTTTGCTTCCATGTCTAAGTGTCCTTTTCATTCCATATTGGTTCAACTAGTTGTTTCAACCCATCACAAATATCAAATCTAATCTAGGAAACAATTTAGGTGACAATTAGGGTCACAATTCCACCCCAATTGATGACGAAACTTCTGGGAGCCATAACTTTTGTACCATAGCTCCAATTGACTCATTGTTTGAACCATTGGAAAGCTAAGAATGAGGAGAACGTCGTGAAATGGCATGGAGATTTTATAAATGAAGTTTGACCCTATAAAACCTAATGGAAGTGCCTCAAATTTCAATTTTAATACTACTATCTAAAAATAGTAAGTTTCTAAAAATAGTAATTCCTTGAATTCTGTATTGTTTTAAATCTTGGAAGTTGAACCACTTAATCTCCCTTGAGATTGGTGACCTTCCACATCCTCCCCATACTTTAAAAATGTGTATAAATGAATAGGTAACCCGAAATGTGGATCTCTTCTTAGAGATAAGCATATATTTATATTGCGATCTTAAGTAATACTACATCTCTTCTCAGAGAATTCATTATTACTATGTTATTTCTATGCTATTGAGATATTTATCAACCATAACTTTGGAGTTTTGGATATAGATCATTGAAGATGAGTGTGTTCGCAACTTGCTTAGACCTTTCTATCTAGTTGTCTTTGCTAGTCAAGGTAGTGCCAACAATATATTTGATGGAATGCATGGTTTTGAGTTTTTGGACGTTTTGATCTTATTTTTAACCCCAATTAGTTCATTTTCACTATAAAATGGTCCCATTTATATATACATAAAGGTAATAAAAAGGATTATCTTTGTCATTAACACTAGATTAAAAATAAAACCTCATACATCAATATACTCGATTTTTCATGATTTTTGAATTTACATTTTTTAACATACAGGAATCATTAAAAGAGTATCTCTCCTTATTTATCCTTGAATTGTGTAAATTGGTTGTCATTTTCCCAAATTCTCTTAGAGTAGCTTATCTTAAAAGACAATTGAATGCATTTCAAATTAAAATGACTTTTTAAATTTGAAATGTCTCATTTACAAAAAAATTTAAATTCTACTTTTTAGATGAAAAAAGATTTAAAAAAAAATGTATACCTATCTCCAATTATTAACTTATTTGAATTTTCAATATTATAAATGAGAAAGAATAAATAAAACGTCCTTCAAGATGTATAAAATGTTGAGGACATCAAAATTAAATGGAGGGTTGCCTCCTTTCAATGTCCAACTTCATAGAAAATGATTCCAAAGTGAACCACGCCTAATTGTGATGTAGTTACATGCAGAATATGGATATAATGAGTAGAATGCCTTATCAAGAGAAAATTTTGACTCTTATTTACATAATGCTTTATCAAAACAACATCATTGAAGTAACACAAGTTTGAAAGATGCTTTAGACACCATAAATAGATAGCATATGTCTTGTAGATGTTACAAAAATTCAAGTAGCTTCTTCAACAAAAATGCCAAACCCAAAATAGTACACAACCAACAATCTATTATGCCATGATGATTTGAATATGATCACTAATGTTGTAGGTTGTACTACCAAAAATAATTAAAATGCACTCTAGGGTAATTTTTTGTCATACACTTGCTTTACAAAGGTTTTCAGAAAGATAAAACTTAACTATAGGTCCATACAAGTATAAAATGGAGAAGTAAAACAAAATACCTTTACCAGGCTCTAATGCTAATGATAGACCAGATTATATTCAAAATGACAATTAAATTTCTATTTCATTATTCAAATTGAAAATGAAATAAGTAATACAATTTAAAGCCAACATATGACTAATCACTTTACCTTCAAAGAAGTCCATTCAACTACCTACGAAACTCTTGAGCTACACACTAGAAGACAAAATAAAATGTGCAACTACTCCTAGCAATTAAGAAATATTATCTACAATAATATTACACTATTATTTATCCCTACTATCTCTACTAAAATTCATGAATTCATGCAGCCTTGCTTGTCTTGATCTTATTTAATTTTCATTTTTCACATATGGACTTATTATTTACTAGCTCTCACAGTTTTGCCTTATGAAAAGTTCCCACTTTTGTATGTACACATGTTAGGGTTAGGTCTTAGTGCACAAATTTCTTGTCCTTGGGACTTTTATCACTTATCTACCTTCACATGTCATTCACATGCTCTGAAATTAGGTTACACTTAGCCAATTATGGTGGTTAACATCACCCCACACTACCATGTTTGTTTATCCTTAGATAACCCACTCATTTATTTTGATTTCTTTCTTTTTTCAATCCATCTAATTATGAATTCTCACCAAAGAAATTACTTTATTTAGATTTTAAACCTATTTCACAATAACCCCTTTTAGCCAAAAATTCCTTTGGAAACCTTAATCATGGGATGACTTCCTTTATTTATAGTTTTAGAGGTACGTCACCAAAATCGTCTAGTTTGTAATAAAGCATTTATACTTATAATACTATTGACATTACTTTTTAGACACCTATTTTAAATTGTGTAATTGAGTCAAGCCTCAATATTTATAACTTATAACATTATGTGGCTGAGTCATACCTCAATCCATACAATTCTGACAACAATCCAATTTTTTTGTCTATGCCACCCTTTGCCAATTTTAAAATCTAAGATTTGTGAGCTGAATATTTGTATTTTTTGTCCTTGAGACTCGTGTGTTTTTTAATGATTTGATTTTTTCTTTCTTTTCATGAAAAATTATCATGTGTAATGTCCTTGTTTTGTGCATTTTCATTTATTGTCTTCTCCCTATGAGATGCCTTTTATTTGAACCACTTTGTGTAGTCTCTCTTATTGTCATGTGTGAGACCTGCATGCGACAATATTATTATATTATAGGCACTACCATCCCACACTAAAATATATGATTGGTATTCCATCACAATGTCTTTTCATCTCATGGTGACTGGGTACATACCTACAAAGTAATAAATATCTTGTATTGGCACAAAGTGCCTTATCACTATTTAAAGTGAAAAAATCCTTTTCCATAAAATGAAACATCTAGAATAAGTATCACAAAATAAAAACCTTGATCTACTTGTATAATTTTAATTACAAGGCATGTGCATATTATTATAATCTTTACGTAGTTATCACACTTAGGAACTAACCTACTGTCCATAAAATGCAAAAGTGTAGAAATGAAATATCCTAAGCCTTATTACACAATTGGTTGAATCCTTATTATATCATGCACAAGTGGTGTTAGTATCAAAATAACTTAAGTTGGCAACCCTTGAAATGTTTGTGGAGCATTCCACATTGCAACAAGTGCAATTAACACTCTACTTTTTGAAATATCATGGGTGGGTGCCCATTCTAATAAGCGTTTGCCTGTGATATGGAAATAATATAACACCTCATGTTAGGTATTTTTTAAAACATTATCCCACCTCTTTTTTATGCATTTTTAAGGCTCCTATGCATTATTTTCTAGGTATATTCTAATTGTTTATGAGTTTATGGGTCAACCCACTCACCCAATACACAAGTATTAAACCAATATTTTTTTTTAAAGAACCATCTATATCCTAGTCACTTTTTTCATATAGGAATGTTTCTTAGCATCCAAATCTACTTGTTAACTAGAGAGTGTTTGATGATGATGCATGGGGATTTTTGTGTAATCTAGAGATGGGGTCATGCTCTCACCATGCCACAACTTTGACTAGTTAATTTTTAGGACAATTTACCATTAGTCTACATTTATTTACACATGTTTTAAAATATGGAGTCAAGCATACCACCTTGTACCATTTTATGTTTATCTCATATGAGTCATGAATCCATCAATTACCTTCAATAGTCAATATGCCATAGGTGGACTGGGATTTGTCCCATATTATCATGTTTTCCCCACTTAGCTCTACATTCTACATTATTTGATCAGTGATGTTATAGAGGTTTTTGAAGTCATCTTCCAACTCAACACTTTCAATATATGTGGGTGGGTGGTGGGTGGTGTGGGGTTGTGGGGGGCTTTATTGGTTGTCAATGGGATCACCACGAGTGTGCTCTCATGTAGTGCTACTTGAATCACATGTATGCATCACTAGCACAGAATAAACATTTTAAAAGTAACATTATGTAGTTGTCAACTTTAGAAAGCTAAATCAACTCAAAGTCTATGTAGAACTTGACATCTATTATCTTGATTTGATCATTGTGTATAATTCTTATGGAATGAATTTGCTTCTTGTTCACCATCAAAAACATGAGGTGAGGTTTTTAGCATGGGGTTTCCCATATTATGCCATGCATATCATATGATGATATCTACCTCAATGCTTATGTCCACTAGTATGTCACATACTGACCAACCATTGATGTCTACATCAATAAGTAGTTTTTATTCATAACCTACATTTTGGGCCGTCCTCCTCTCAAGCCCTCATGTTAGGTCTAGTGTAGGCACATTGACCAGCTACTCTTCCTTATACCCTGTTAAGAGATTATTCATCATGGGTACCATTCCCTTATAGTGTAGGAGAGCTAACATGTCGTTAAAATAATTAACCTACTCTTCATGGACTTGGATATTTTCCCTCTAAATATCAAGAAAGTTGAAGCTCTTCCTACAAGTTATGAATTATCTAGATAGATTTAAGAATCACCT
>JARHVA010003259.1:162500-170000 GCA_037957365.1 Torreya grandis
TCAACTTGAAAGATCAAGGTGAAATTTTGACTGTGTGTTGAAGACTTGATATTCATGTTAGAAATTAAGAAATAATTTGAGATGATAGATTTAGGTTTGATGAAATAGTTTCTTAGAATTGAATTAAATCAAATCAATGATGAAATATTCATTTATCAAGCCAAGTATGTAGTGATGCTTTGAATAGATTTAAGTTGTTGAAACACAAATCAACATCTACACCTATTGTACTAGGTTTAAAATTGAGCAAGGAGGATAAGAGTAATAATGTTGATCCAATAATGTATAAAATACTGATTTTAATTTTGATGTAATTGAAGATCATAAGGCCTAAGATAATATATCTTGTGAATCTAATTTCAAGGTTCATCGAAACTCCAAAAGACTCACATTGGCAAGTAGGGAAAATAATTATAATAAACATAAGTAGAGTAAGAGATTATGATATTTTATATACATAATTATAATAATTCAATATAAATATTTATATAGACAATGATTGTGTAGGAAACATTGATGACCAAAAGAACACTTTAGGAATTTTTTTTTATATTTTCGTTAAGGAGCAGTGTCACAGACTTCCCAAAAAACCCATTATAACTATTTCAACAACAAAATAAAAATATGTATCAATTAAATCAAAAACATTTTAGAAATAAGGACATAATAATGTTGTTATACTAAAAGCAACAATAATAAGGAGCAACAACTATCTTTTTTGATAATAATTCAAAAATTACATTATCTATGAATCATGTTTTTCATAAAAAAAGAAAGCATGTTGATAAAATATATCATTTCATAAGATAACTTGTCAACAATGGAAAAATTGAATTAGAGTGTTTTAGATCCAAAGATGAAGTTGTAGATATTTTGATGAAGTGATTAGCTAACAAGATTTTGTAGCATTTGAGAGAATGTTTGGGTGTCGTCAATATGGGAAATAAAGCTTAAGGGGAAGTGTTTGGAATATAATCTTGACATTATATGAATTTAAAATTTGTATATATATATTTTTTTAATAGTTAAAGTTTTTATCTTATTTGGTGTATTAAGATACTCTATATGATTTATTAAAGAACCTTTAAGAGGAAGCTAGAAATAATCTAGAAATAAATGTATCGGGATCATTTTGAAAACATAAGAAGAAGTGAAAAGAAGTCAAAAGAGAAATAATAAGAAAGGAAATAATCCAATAACATAATATGTCTTTGTACGCAACAACATATCTTTTAATAAACATTTTTATCATGTTCATTTTCTCTATGTGTGGGGGAGAGATATTTTATTACAAATCATTATGTGGACATTTTATTTAAATTGGAATTATTCCATACCTTAAAAACAACCTTGAAACTCCCACCTTTGCTAGTACTAAAATTCTTTCACCTCAAACATTACCCCTCTAGAAGTAGTGTTATTTAATAGCAAAAGAATGGATAATGTATCCCTCTCCATAGGACCTAAGCCTTAGTTAAGTGTGCTTCTTCAAACCATTTGACAAGTTCAAAAATAATTTAATTATTGCACTCATTGTAACTATTTATTTTTTTCTTGTTAACATTTGTTCACTAGAATACCTATAACCAAGAGAAAAAATGTTTTCCCCCTTTTTGTAGAAATTTTTCAGTATCTAATACTTGAGGAAAATAAAGTGAGATTTGATGACTTACCATCTAATTATCAAGATCCTAAATGGTGAAAACCAATCGACAAAAATGTCAAAATAATCATGTTAGCATTTTTTTATAATAAGACCATGTTAGTATCCATAGAAATGGAGTTTCCCATGTTATTTTGAGAATATCTAGTTTTAGTGGAATTATTTATAATTATTAAGGGATATATTTATTTATATATTAACAATATGATATAACACTAATACCTACAATATGACTTTTATCATAACTTGTGTTAGATTTGTGATATAAATAGATGCTTTTGAGATTATTTTATCCTAAAAATCATAGGGTTTTATATCAAATTTAGAAACACAGGTTTCACACAAGGTTGATGCCATGATAAATTTTATCTACATCAATTTTGTGTCAATTGTGTGCCAAACTCAATAATTACTCTTTGCAGTTTCTTCCAATTCAACATTGAAACTATTTGCCAATATTGTTCTCTTGAGCCAAATCAAGACAATATATTTAGATGGATAAAACTCGATATATTTGACAAGGACATCCCTTCCTCAACCTATTGGTATAATTTTATTTAATCACACCTTCATCAAGATGTGGATTAACCATGGCTCACACCTTTATATTGGTTGGGTGCTTTCCCATAAATCACTTGTCATCCATCTATTATACATGAATGTGATATCAATCCATGTATTATATATAGAGTTTGAGACGATTGATATCACACATATAATATAAGGATTATGGCCATATATGTGTAGCTCAATCTTTCCCCAATAAATATATAATGGTGTTTTACTCTATCCAAAGAATCTTTACAAGTAAGGATAAAGTTCTTGATATGTCTTGTTAGGTTGTGGAGCTAAAAACTTCACCAGAATGCAAACAAGGGGAGTTACGAAGGTTGCAGAGGTTGTAGAGAGTTGCAAAACGAGTTGCAAGGCAATTGACGTCAGTCTGATCAACCGACGTCGGTCAGATAGTAGTGCAGAAGCAACTGATGTCGGTTACAAGTTGGTCGACATCAGTCAGGAGGAGCCGACGTCGACAACCTGTGTGTGAACATGCAGTTTTCATGCAGATTTCGGAGAGTCTATTTTTGGACTGTTAGTTTGCATTTTAAAGGCTAGTTGTAGTCTTGAGTTTCACATCTAATTATTGTAATTAAGATAGTTTAATTATTGTATGCATGAGATTTATATAATAAACTCATGGGTTGTATTGTAAACTAGTGCTAGAGAGTAAGAGAGCTAAATAATCTCCTTCTGAGAGAGGAGAGCAATGGTGTGTTCCTCCTAGTGCCACAGTACCAAGTGTGGGTGCTAGTTTGGAGAATCAGAAGGTTTCTTCCTATATGTATGATCTTGGTCAGCAGGTGTGCAGGACCATGTTTGGAGATCTACAGTGGTGAGTAAGGTCTAGTGATTTGTAGGTAGCAATAGAGAGCAGGAGATCTACTTGGAGTATGGTTGTGTACTTGGTGTACTTGCAGCGTTGTTTCTGACTGGTGGAGGTGAACATCAATTCTATATTGGAGTTGATTGTTGGGACCGTGAGAGAGAGGGAAGAAGGTCTTGAGGTGTGGCAAGCCTTTGAGGTGGAAGAAGAAGTGGCATCTTCTTTATTGTATTTTCTTCTGAGTAATTATTAATACAATTGTGTATTGTCTCTCATATCCTGTGTTGTTTCATATTTCTAGTTACTTATTCATTCTGGTTAAATTTCGTGTTTAATTGCTAATACAAGAGGTAATCATATATGCTCTAATTGGTGGAGCAAGATCCTGACATGTGGTATCAGAGCTTTTGGTTGGGTTGACTAACAAGTGGTTCAGATCTGGTTAGTGTTTTTTGATTACAGGTCACTCTCAGGGGTTTCAAATTGAGTGGGAGTATAGCAATGGCAAAAGAAAGTAAGCTATGAATTGAGAAACTAAATAGCACAACTAGTCTGATTGATGGAAAGAAAGAGCAGGGAAAAGGTGATTGTTGGTTGGTAGAAGATCCACGTGTAGAAGCAAATGTTGCAGGTGTTGTTGCACAGGTTACTCTAGATAAAGTAGAATCTTGGTTTATAGATTCTTTTGCCTCTTTTCATGCAGCTTGAAATAGAGCATCTTTTCATGGGTATGTCTTTGGAGACTTTGGAGAGATTTATTTACGGGTTGGTGAGCCTTGTCAGATTATTGACGAAGGGGAAGTGAAGCTGAAATTGCAGACAGGTAATACACAGTTGTTGAAGAAGGTCATGCAGGTTCCAGTCTTGGAGATGAGTCTAATTTCTTCAAGAAAGTTGGGTGATGGGAGATGCACAGTAACTCTCATAGCAGATGTACTTGAATTAGACAGTGGTAAGAAAGTAGGTATCCTTTATCTATCTACTTATATTATTTATTCACCTTCTGTTGTAGAGATGTGGCTTCGTAGGCTTAGTCACATATGTAGGAGGGGAATGTAAGTTTTTAAGCAGAGGTCAGATGTCTTTGACAAACATAAGAACTGGAAAGCCTTGGTTTTCATGGAGGAGATGATGGACAGAGATCAGTTCAAGGGGATAAGGAATTCTGAGCAGGGCCATGTTGATATGGACAAAGGTTTGATCCAAAAGGAGCTCGTGGGTAAAAAGTCATCACTCACAAGCGAACACAGGTACCGGCATCGGTCATACAATAACCGATGTTGGTCATACAAGAACCAACATCGGTAGAAGGAATACTGGCGTCGGCCAGGGAAATGACGTCGACAGTCAGGGTCAATGTAGGGAATCGACATCGGTCGGATGCAGACTGGGAGATGGCTAAGATCGATCACTGAAACGGATGGTGGGCAGACAGCAAGCTGTCAAAAAGGTCTCAAATGCTCATATCGAGGACTAAAAGGGTAAGTGAACCTCATATTCATTGTTCACCTTCTTTATATTGTTTATTGATGGTCAAGAACCAGGAAGATGTGAAGAGGTAATGCAGGTGGAATCCAAAAACAATGGGAGCTTGGCATGGATGAGGAGTGTGAGTCCTTAGAGAAGAACCAAACAGGAGTTTGTTGGTGGAGTTTTCAGTTGGAAGAAAGCACTGAAAGACGGATGGATTCCCAAGTTAAAGAAGAGAGTGGATGGATATGTGAGACAGAAGGCCAATGTATATGGTCTTGAGGAAGCTGCAAGATAGTGGTACAGGTTGACAGGTGGATGACAAAGCGTGGCTTTAGTTAACGTCAGTGTAACTATTGTGTTTGTCTTTACCAGGTGGATGATGGTCGCGACATTATCCAGTTACTGTATGTGGGTGATTTGCTAACAGGGTCGTACATACAGGGTTTTGCTGAGCTAAAGGTAAGGTTAGTTCAGTGGCATGTCATGAGGAATTTGGAGCAGCAAAATTCTTTGGCATAAGAGACATGGAAGATCACAGGTTGATCTCCAGTGGGAGCTGATGTGAAGACAGTGTTGGCAGGGTTTAAGATGCAGGATGCAGAATTGAAAAGCACACCAAGGGCTAGACAGTTCAAGCTTAGCTTAGAACACTGTTCGAAATCACATGAGGTCAAGTGTAGACCTAAGTTTTCCCAGGCAGTGGGAGTTGTCAAAAAGTATGGAGCCAATTCGGGGAAGGAGTACTGGAGGACAGTTCAGTGGATTCTCAGGTATTTGAGAGGGACTAGCAGCAGGTTAACATGTTATGCAGGGTCAAGGTCTTCACTACATGGAGTTGTAGGTTCGGATGTGGCAGGTTACTTGGATGACAGGTGTAGCATCACAGGATGTGTGGTGGTTGGTCTTCAGGATTGAGCTTGAAGAAGAATACAAGCCAGGGAATAAATTAGATGGTGTACAGCTACAGGTACAAGTGTAGCTATTTATCTCCAAGTGGGAGATTGTTAGGTTGTGGAGCTAAAAGCTTCACCAAGATGCAAATAGGAGGAGTTACGGAGGTTGCAGAGGTTGTGGAGAGTTGCATAATGAGTTGCAGGGCAACCGACATCAATCTAATCAACCGACGTCAGTCAGATAGTAGTGCAAAAGCAATTGCATCGGTTACAAGTCAGCCGACATCGGTCAAGAGGAGCCGACATCGGCAACCTATGTGTGAACATGCAGTTTGCATGCAGATTCCTGAGAGTCTATTTTTGGACTGTTAGTTTGCATGTTAAAGGCTAGTTGCAGTCTTGAGTTATGCATCTAATTATTGTAATTAACATAGTCTAATTATTATATGCATGAGATCTATATAATAGACTCATGGGCTGTATTGTAAACTAGTGCTAGAGAGTAAGAGAGCTAAATAAGCTCCTTCTGAGAGAGGAGAGCAATGGTGTGTTCCTCCTAGTGCCACAGTACCAAGTGTGGGTGATGGTTTGGAAAATTAGAAGGGTTCTTCGTATATGTATGATCTTGGTTAGTAGGTGTGCAGGACCACGTTTGGAGATCTATAATGGTGAGTAAGGTCTAGTGATTTGTAGGTAGCAGCAGAGAGCAAGAGATCTACTTGGAGTACGGTTGTGTACTTGGTGTATGGGCAATGTTGTTTTTGACTGGTGGAGGTGAATATCAATTCTATATTGGAATTGATTGTTGGGTCTGTGAGAGAGAGGGAAGAAGGTCTTGAGGTGTGGCAAGCCGTTGAGGTGGAAGAAGAAGTGGCATCTTCTTTATTGTATTTTCTTCTGAGTGATTATTAATACAATTGTGTATTGTCTCTCATATCCTGTGTTGTTTCATATTTCTAGTTACTTATTCATTCTGGTTAAATTCCATGTTTAGTTGCTAATACAAGAGGTAATCATATATGCTCTAATTGGTGGAGCAAGATCCTGACATGTCTCTTATTCCTTTTCTTTCCCTAAATTTGCCTTGTCGAAGTGATACTATTATTTCCACCTCCTACTCTTCCAATCACATTTCCTACATGTATTATAATTTTTATATTACCTCCAACATGCAAACTACTTTATATTATTAGCCATTTAACACTGTATGATAATTACACTTCCATGATTCTTGGTTTACATTGTATTTTCATGATATGCACCTTATATGGTAGTTATTTACTTCCATGATTCTTGGATTAGAGTGTATTTTCATGATATGCATGTTGTATGGTAGTTACACTTATGTGATTCTTGGTTTACATTAAATTTTCATGATATACATGGTTTCCATATAGAAGATTTGAGACTTTATATAGAATTAAGCAAGACCTTGTTTACATGAACAGTTGATGGTTGGAGTAGACACTCATCCCTCTCTACAAGATGAGATAGACATAGGCATTATTACTGTAATGCCATCTGCATAGGTGCTAACATAGGTATATATTAGTTCTTATAATTTTGAATTGTAAAAATAGACTTGTTTTAATCATTTTACTACATGTACTTGGGGAAAATATAGCTTATGTAAATGTATTATGTATGAAAGTTTGTCCTATAACATCTGATAGTCCTAGTCAAATGATTATTAGGATAACTTCTCATGTTTCTCCTGTATTTAAAATGCTTATTCGAATAGCTGAGCCTACCATTAACTTGTTTGAGCAGGAAAAATAGATTGAGTAGGATCACGATCTCTAAGTGCATGTGTTTAAATATTTTTTTAGTTTAAAATTAATTTATTAACAATTGTTTGAATGCATTTTATGTTATTTTTATAATAGTTCTTGTATTTGAGTAATTCAGCTACAAGTGAGCTTTAAGTGTAGGACCCACAGTTAGAACTTGGATTAATCCAAGGCATTAGAGGGGTCTCCATCTACTAATAGGGCATCCCAAGGGGAGTATTCTTCAAGGAAGGAAAAGAGAGGTAAGTTATTTTATGAATAGGATGTCTGACATGAGATGTGCTTTTTATTATGACT